>BJCO01455481.1:0-15792 GCA_018326465.1 Flaveria floridana | reverse complement strand
CCTTCACCAATATCATTAATGGATAAATAGAAATTATAATTATAATCACCTTAAAAATAAAATAAAAAAAACTGAAATCTTTTTGAAGTATCATGAATAAAATAATTAAATCACCTAAACAAAACTAAATTGTGATGTTGGTTTCTTAAAAATTTGAGTTGACCCGACCCGAATTGACCCGGAAATTATGACGTTGGCTTTTTAGAAATTCTAGTACCAAAAAAGAGTGACCCCATGAGAAAAACATCCTGGTTCCGCCACTGGTCTCAGCACAGTAACAAGGGGGACCACTTTAAACCCCATCTACATACGATATTTTTATTCCCTAGTTTTTAATTAATTCTATTATTTAAAAATAAATAAAACTTAAATTATTTTAAGTATGTATAAGGAATTGAATATTGCGTTTCCTTTAAATATTGATATATGGACATGTGTGGTCTTACACCATCATCACGTTTTAACAACCAATCATCGTTAACTTACACAAAACATTGAATCCTAATGCATCTAATATTCTAGTCAAATGAGTATGTTTGATTTAAATTATTAAAGAGTTTACTTATGAATTAATTAGATTAACGGTTAAGCATTAAAATTATATATAAGATATATATGTATTTTATTCTATTAGAAGTAAAATTGTATTTTTAGTTGATTACCCTTATTGTTAGGAATTAAAACGGTACACAACGGAATTCGAACAACACACGTACAAACAAATCACGCAGATCAGAATATAACGAACACAACAATTTAACGTGGTACGAATTCGATGTGAATCCTACTTCCGTGTGCTGCAACTAGGTATGTAATGAAAGATACAATTGCATAACAGAGTATATATAGATATCAAAACTAAAGTTGTTGACTTTATTAACAAGAAACATATATAGGCCCGAGCCCTTATTCTCCTTGTCTCCAACTTGATTCTAAACCCAAAAGCCTTAAAACCCAATAATGTCCCACTTAAAAGCTTTGTACAATCCACACTACTACCATTCAAGTATACCGTGTATCCAGTAACTTTAATAATTTCAAAAACAAGTCTTCCAAGCCTCTAGTTCCCAAGAACGAGCTAAGGGTTAAGTCAAATCCTCCTAGTTGCAGCGGTCCTTCTCATCATTTACTTGAAAAGCTTGTCAAAGCTTCTGAGAGCGTCAACAAATTAGTTAAACCAAACCCATCCTTAAATCTCAACCAGCTCCCACTGACTTGTTCTGTCGGCTCTAGAGATTTTTAGAGAACGAGTGTAAATCAACAAACTATAGAGATTTTAAAATTTGGATCCCCGGTCTTCAAAACAAAATAATGATTTGGAACTATATACAAAATACATTCCGTGCACCCACTATTACCAAACCTCTCATTTAGTTTAGACCTCCGAACAAGCATCCCTGTGGCTCCAGGTTTCTTGTACCCTAAATGAACTCTCTTAGCTCTACAAGATTCAATAAGTCAAACTTTGTTAATTGTCTTTACCGATGTGGACACTCCCTTAGACGGAACCGACACCATGTACAACGATCCTCGTTTCAAGCCTCGAGCAATAACTAGATTTCCACCGATCATCTTCCATTCCACCACCAAACTTAACTTTTGGTCCTTGTTCATTAATTGGTTGATAAAAATCAACTTTGTCTCTAATTTTGGAATCACCTGACATTTTATAAGCTCCATTTAGTTGCAAATAATGTTTAAAATTGATATATCTTATGCCCTTCACTTAAAGATTTTACCATTACCAAGCTTTACCTTCCCAAAGTCACTTTGCTTTAGATTTGTTGGATAGGACAGATTTAAACTAACAAGAACTTCCTTTTTTATCAGTAACTAATAAATGCAGAATCTAGGTTAGATACTATCACAACACAAATACTATGAGGATACGTAAATGCATAAATTGTTCTTTCAAAGTATTCATTTGATTAATCTAGTGTAAGCAAAGGGTTATCGTCGGTAGATACAATCAAATGGCTAAAACGTTTACCTCTATTATACAAGTGTGAGGACTTTTATACAACGAAATCTAAACAATTAGAATAAACTATTTTATGTTTAGAGTCTACATTAAATAGATAGTATGTGTTGGAGTAGGCAGCTTCAGTACTAGTTTGTCTCCAATAGGTGACACACAGTAGCCATCGACACAGACAATCTTGTTCTGAATAGCAGTTGATCAATGGAGTCACCGCTAATCGACAGTTGATCTGCATATGCTGATCAGTAGAATTTTAGCATATGTAGTTTGATAGTTGCTTCAGCATATACTGATCAGCAGTCATTCAACATACACACTTCGGCAGTGGATTCAACACTAGGCCTGATTCGGCCATTAGTAGCCAATGTTGAAATCCTGAGTTTTCAGTAGTTTCATGCTTCATGATATCATTCACAAACACTTGTACCAAAATGATATCCAAATCAACCTTCTTGATGAAGGGAGTTTTATCAATGGATCCTCTAGTGTATTCGTTTTCCAAAAGAAAGGTAGAGAGTGTCTCATACCATTTCCTTGGTGCTTGATGAAGATTAAAGATGACAATGGCAGGAAACTTTTAATTTTAACAGTTATGGATAATATAAAAAATATGAATGTTAAAATGTTTTATCTTCGTAACTGTAAAATCGACGGCGTGAAATAATGAAAAGTCTTTTCAAGTAACTTTTCTGACGCCACTACGTATCAGATAATGAAAGTGGGACCTCCCGTGATCTTTTTCAAAAACATGTGTTGAATTCACAAACACTTGTATCAAAATGATATCCAAATCAACCTTCTTGATGAAGAGAGTTTTATCGATGGATCCTCTAGTGTATCCATTTTTCAAGTAAAAGGTGGAGAGTGTCTCATACCATTTCCTTAGTGCTTGATGAATACCATAAAGAGCTTTATCAAGTTTGCATACATGATATGGATACTTAGGATCTTCAAAGCCTGGAGGTTGGCAGACATATACTTCTTCATCAATCTCACCATAGAGGACTGGACTCTTGACATCAATCTGAAACATCTTGAAGTCATTAGAGGCATCAAATAGTATAAAATTTTTGATTGCTTCAAGCATGGCCATATGAGCAAAGACTTCATTATAATCAACCCCTTCTTCTTGTGTGTACCCTTGTACCACAAGTCTGGCCTTGTTCTTGATAACAATGCGACTATCATCTTTCTTGTTTTTGAAAACCTATTTGGTTCCTATTGTAGTCTTCCTATTTAGTTCCTATTGTAGTCTTCCCCCTTGGAAGTGAAAATAATTTCCAAACCTTTTGCCGAGCTAATTGAAGAAGCTCCTATTGCATGGCTTCTACCCAGCTGTTGTCTCTTAAGGCCTAATTAACTTTCTTTAGCTCCAATTGAGAGAGAAAGTATGAAAACAAACAGATGTTTGCTTCATTCATCCTGCTTCTTATCTTGACACCAACATCTACATTGCTAATGACATTCTCCACTAAATGCTCTTTATGAATTCTTAGTCTTAAGATCACTTGGAGTTGTTAAGATAAATCCAAATTAGAGAAGTTTGTTTTAGGACGTTTGGTAGATGAATTAACTGGTTCAACTACTGAATTGACTCTATCTTTAGCATTAGTCATACTTGGTTTCTTTCCAAAAGAGTGTCTAGTACCACAATGATCATTACAGTCTTCATCTGATGAATCATAATAAGCAAGTGATGGTTGACCTACATTGTTTATGGTACTATCAGATGCTTATGTTGAGTGAGGCTGGACTGTATCAGTAGATGACTAGTTATGACTGGTCCCTTCTGACAGATCTACCCTGTGATCTTCAGCACTTAGGACTTGTATGTCTACAGACCTATTAATAGAGTTACCTGAAACATTCTCAATCAAATGGTTAAATGCATTTATGAATCCATCAAGATCAAACATCCAACTTGGTGTATTTCCAACACTATTTGAGGAATTTTCATGAAATATGACATTTTTAGATTCCTCAATAGTATGGTCAACTTTGTTATATATTCTGTAAGCCTTATCCTATGATGAGTATCCAATATAGAACCCATATACTGATTTCTTAGAAAATTCATCTTTGGTATTTAGAACCCATATACTTCGTAAACCTTAGTCTGAGGAACCCTATGAATGGTCTTCTCTTATGCCGTAATTCATAAGAGGTTTTTCCCCATGTTTTAACTATCAACACTCTATTCTAAATATAGAATAGGATGTTTGGAGTCAGCCAACATGGTCCTTACAGTTTCAGTAAGTGTCTTATTTCTCCTATTAGCAACTCTATTTTGCTGAGGATTTCTAGGAGCAGTATATTCCGCAACATCTTTGGATTCACAATAGAATCATGGGTGTGGTTTTTTAATTCAGTACCCTGATCACATCTAATTATTTTAACTTTTTGATCCATTTGGTTCTCATTTTTGACAATAAATGATTTTAAAATCTTAGTAGTTTCATCTTTAATTTCTAAAAAGAAAACTCGTTTGAATTTTGTAAAATCATCTGATATTACCAAGCAATATGATTTTCTACCCAAAATTTTTACACCTGTTGGCCTATACAAGTCCATGTGTAGCAATTGTAAAGTAATTGTGACTGAATTCAAATCTTTAGGCTTATAAGAAGATCTATATTGCTTTTCTTTTTGACAAGAAATATAATGGTCAGCACATGCAAATTCTTTGTTCTGAAGTCCTGTAACGAACCCATTCCTAACTAGTTTGTTCATATTTTTTAGATTTATATGTGCCAAAGGGAGGATTCATTTAAGGAAGCTTTGAAAATAAAACAGGAAACCTTTCCTGAAGGTGATGTTTGCTGCTTATTAAGCATATACATATTGTCTTTTGTGGGAGCTCTTAAAAGTATTTTGTCATTTGGAGTTTTAAATATACGGGGTAAAACAATACATTCATGCTCTGTGAAAAGAGTGTTATGTTTTCTATCACATAGTTGAGATACACTTTCTAGATTATAGTTTAACGCTTTCATATTTTTCACCCTGTCAAAACTTACTTTGCCATTCCTGATTATCCCTTTGCTAGTAATATACCCTCCTTTTGTATCAATTACAAAGGCAACAAATCCACCATCATATAGTTCCAGATTTAGCAGGCATGATCTGTCACCTATCGTATGCTGAGAGCATCCACTATCCATAATCCATAAGTTTGTCTGGCCTGCGGATGGTACTACGCATAAACAAGTTGGTTAGTTATGAATGGGGACCCAAGCCAGTTTAGTCTTGGGTATTTTAGTTTTAAACAATTTTATATCAATGGTAAGTGCTGAGGGGATTTGTGTTGGTTTTGGTTTTGGGTCATGAAAGGATTCAGCAAATGTCTTTGTTTTCTAGGCTTTTCTTTTGACTTTGTCTGACTCTTTAACATAATCCTTCTTGTTATGACCCTTTGAAGCTTTTGAAAAAGATGATGGTTTCTCAGAAGTCTTCTTCTTCTTTTGGTTTGCAGCTGCTGACTTATTCGGTATTTCGGTAGATATTATAGAAGTGCTGAATTTATCTTGGAGTCGGAACTTGAGAATTTTGACTGCCGAACAGTTCATTTAACCCTTTCGTTTTCTTTTGATGGTTGTTTGATAGCTGTAGACCTCCTTTATGGTTTAGGCTTGTTGAGATGCTTGATGAAGTAGGTTAAGGGATTGTATTAATGGTCTTTTGCAAAGTGACCGTCTTCCCCACACATTAGGCATGTGATATTCATTTGCGTCTTAGTTTATTTCATTATCTGGCTGATCTCTTATAATTCATTCTTTCTCTTCTCATGCTTATCTCCATCAGCTCCACCCATCTTCTTATTTATCTTGTTATCAGCATGGGTGATTAGATCTATCCTTTTCTTTGGGAACCTCTTATTGTGAATTTTAAATGCTTCAGTAATTGACTTTTGAATACATGGTTAGGGTCTCATTTCTGAAGAGTCTGAGGTTCCAGCACAACAGCTTTTGTTGTAGTTCTTCTTGTTGCAGTTGTGATTTGATTGAAGCTTGGTCTTGGTGGAGAGATCTAACTCCGCAGATATCTGGTTTGTTTCAGAAGATGGTTTTTCTTTAATTAATTTTATCTTTCGAATCACATCCTGCTTAGTGTTTTCCTTAAGGTCTTCTCTCCTTTTCTCCTCATCCTCCTCCTTTTTCTCCTTCTCTTCTTTTTCTTTTTTCTCCTTATCTACTTCCTTAATTGTACCATCCTTTTCTTCCTTCCCTATTGTGTCAATCGCTTCAGCAAATTTCCTTGTATAGGCGGGTTTAGCAGATACTTGCTTATTTACTTTAAGGTTGCATTTAGGAGTATATGTGGGATTGTATATCATTGGTGGTTTCATAGCATTATACCCTAAACGTGTCTTGGTTTGATTAAACATTTAGGAATTTTTAGAAAAAGCAAGTAATTTTTCAAACTTTTCAGTTTGAATATTATATTTATCAACATATATTTTAGCAATAGCAAAATCATATTATGTTAATTTCAATTTGCACAGGAGATCCTTAATTTGGGTCTGAAGGTTGGTTTGCTCATGTTTTAATTGTGAAACAATCTTTTCTGGCTCTATTATTTTTTTATTTTAAGCTTGATCGTTGAAGGACCAGTTAAAGGAGGTCAATACGATCAGTCTCACAATGAGATGAGTGTTAGAACACATAACAGTTCAAATAGGGAACAGGATTTAAGAACAAGATTCAAAGAACATAAGTAAACAAGAAGACAGAACTCAAGAACAATATATATGGTTTTCAAGAATGTTGTATATTAATCTCAAGTTCTTTTACAAGTGTTACAATGCATAAATAACATACAAGATCATGAGATACTTTATACTACACTCTACAACCGGCTATACTTGGAAAGCCAGTTGGAACATTAAAAGGCAACAAAATCAATATAGAGTCAAAAGCTGGATTGCCTTTTGACTAGTGACTATGACATGCTATAGCTCACATCCTAATATATTACACCAAGGATAAAAATACATAAATTAGAAAGTTACAAACTTAAGACCTCAATATATAGTTGCAAAAGCATGGACCTTTTCACCAACATTTTCAAGTTGGTGAGTCTTTAGAGTTGCAGCGGAAAGTGAGTCAGCTTTATGCAAAAGTACATCCGAGAAAAGCATATTTTCCTCTGTCTTTGGAGGAAATCAGTCTTCACTTCATTTGGCTTTAGAAGACTTTGTCCTTGAAGCTGCGGACGACTTCATCTTTTGGCTTCGGAAGATTCGGTCTTTGGCTTCAGAAGATTTTACACTTACAATATTTTCTGTGTTAAGTGTAAAATTTCAAAGCAACTTCTACTTTGTACTATGTGCTTGCATGCAGGAAGCCTTTGGTTGCTTGGGTTGTATCAGCCTTCTTATATAACCTTACAAACTCCCCCTAGGCTGATGCTACCAAATCAGAGAAGATTGTTTAGCAGTTGACGGTCCTCATTAGGATCAAGACCATTCCTTCTTCATCCATTGGTTAGGATCCTTCAGACTTTCATAATACCCTCTCATGTTATGGAGATCATGCAGAGGTAGATTAAGAATGTCTTGCCAGAAGTAGACATCTTGACCACATTGATTTCTAATGACATACCATCTGTCTGGATTAGTAGCAAAAGTCCAAGACAGATTGGGTCTTCCAGATGCAAGACGCTTTGCTTGAGTAGGAGTTGGTTGAGCAACATCTTATTGCACTTCCTTAGGATGCTCGGACTCATCTTGAGGTCGGGAAGTGGATGCCTTTGACTTCTTATATACTCTCTTCATGGCCATCATTTCCTTCTTGTTGGGAGTTTTCTGTTGTACCAGGTTATGTTGTCTGAGTTTGTTCAACCTTAACCTTAACCTCAGGAGGAGTTTGGCTTGGTGGAGAATGCAAGTCCACAAGCTCTCCCCTTTTAATCTTCTTCTTGATCACTCTAATATGCTCATCCATAGTGAATAGAGACATTGGACCAAGCCTCCTTCCCGAGAATCCATACAGCTTTAAGAAGCTCGTCATCCTCTGCCTGTCTGCAGACTTCTTTTGACTCTTCTGGATGATGGCTCTTGACTTTGTAGCTTCTTCCATCATCTTTCTCTTAGTAGCCTTTTTTTCGTTGATGAACTGTTGTTCCAGCTGCTTAAGATATTCAAATTCAGCATGTTCATATGAGAGGGGAAGAAGTGCAGATGCTTGATAGAGACCTATGGCACTCATGTAGTTGATCATGTTTTGTCTATCAGCCTCCATATCCACCTGAGGTTGTTCAGTTGTCACAGACTCTTTCTCAAGACTTTCATGAACTGTGGAGAGTAGGAGCATGTTTGTAAAGCCTCTTCTACCTTATTTCTTCTTTAATTTTGAGGAGCAACTCTACATCCTCTGCCTCCTTCCTCTCCTTTGTCAGCTCTAAGTCTGTCAGTTCATTCAATTCTTCTAAGGGAAGAGAGATGATTTCATCTAAATTGTAGTTTCTTGTTCCTAAATAGTTCAATCTAGCAGCCCTCAACTCACCATATTGAGTGTTTCGCCTAGGGGCTATCCTGTTTGCAACTTCCTTGAAGCCTGAGGAACTAGTTGAACTCTCTCCCCTTAGCTTCCTCTTCCTCTCTCTTTTCTCCTCCTCAATCTTCTTAGGAGTCATTTTCCTCATCCCTTTATCACTCACAGGCCTTGGTGACTCAGAGTTGAGAGAGCTTTAGCCTTCATTGCCTGATTTAGCAGTCAAGCTCTGGCCAAAGAGAGGTTGAGAAGCACCTTCACCAATTGGTGCCTTCTGAGGGTACAGGAAGTTAAAGTGGTGGTTTCTGTGACAATGCTCATAGGTTCAGTCACCGGGCCTTCAGTCAAGGTTTCCCCTTCAAAGCTAATCTTAGGTTCCACCTTAACATCTAGTTGACCGATGACATTGCCTATTTGCATTTATCTTTTTGTTTGTCTGAGTTCTTCAATAATGCTGTCTTGAATTCTCTCAGCCAATATGTCAGCCTGCCTATGTTAAATTGGGTTGACAAATGGCACATTGACTAGAGAGAGATTGCCATACAAGTTCAAGGTCTAAAAGTTGAAGACCTCTTGCTGCCATTGAAATCTATGCAGTATTAGGGCTATTCTATCAGTATCATACTTCTACCCATGTATTTCATTTGCAGGTCCATATGGTGGGGATGACATTGCCCTTGCATACCCTCCTCAAATAGACTTAAAGAGAGTCTACATTAGTGTAAACTTAAGGAGGTTGCTGAGTGTGGACATTTGCTAGTAAGGTTGGAGAATCCTTAATGTCCATGCTCTGAGAAGGACTCTCAGGTTCTGTGATTTTGATAACTTCCTCCCCCATTTTGGTAGCATCACCCACTTGCATAAGTGAGTTGGAGGTTAAGTCTATCACATTCTTAGGTTCTTATGTTCCTGGTTGAGTCCTCCTGAAGGGTCTCCTAGCTAGTTGTTCCTTCAGATTAGAGATCTTAAGTTGCTGATCATTGACCCTTCTTTGCAAGGTAGTCACTTGAGATTCCAAGTGACTGACCTTAGAGACTAGATAGGTGCATGTTTTAGTCCGTTTTTGCACTTTTAGTCTGAGGTTCCCCTCATCTTCAGTAAAAGAACCACTAGGGGATGAGAGAATTGGACCTAAGTATTCTTCCACATCACCAGCCTGTTGTTCTTTGCTGCTGTATTTTCCCTGCTCACTAACATTTTCAGTTGAAGTGTTAATGGGCTGGGTTGCCATGGTTGAGGTCTTAATGATGTAATCACTGGCATAAGTGATAGCCTCTTTCATGGTTGAGGTCTTAATAATGTAATCCCGAAGGCAATGTTGATGTCTCCCGAAAGAAAATATATTTATGATTTTCAAAACTCTAAGAAATATCGTTTGAAAAAGATTTTCTCTCCAGATAAACTGGGCTTATGTAGATGATTGTCTAGACAACTTAGGAAACACAATTCCTTTCAGAAACGATATTGATCAAGTTTGAAGAAAATCTTACTCAAGGTTAATCATCGCAATAGCTAAAACAAGATATTTAAATCTCCGTTCATCAAAAGCCTTTGTGAACAAATCAGTAAATTGTTCATTTGTGTCAATCTTGAGTAGTTTTAACAATCCTTTTTCATAATTATCTCTAATTGGATGATACCTGATGTTGAAGTGTTTTGTCCTTGAGTGTTGCACAGGATTCTCTGTGATAGAGATAACACTGTTGTTGTCTATGTGGATAGGAGTTCCTTTGAAGTTGTGTCTGTATTTCGAATCTAATTCTGAATCCAAAGCACTTGAGCATAGTAGCTTGCAGCAACAATGTATTTAGCTTTAGCAGTTAATGCAGATGCACAAGATTGTTTCTTGCATTGCCATGAGACTATCCTTCCATGAAGGAATTGATATCCCCCAGATGTGGACTTTGTAGTCATGTTGCAACCACCATAGTCACTATCTGTATAGGCATACAGATTAAAGTCAGAATTCTTTGGATACCAAAGCCTAGCTTAGGGGCATCTCTAAGATATCTAAGAATTCTTGGGGTTGGCTTGATATCTTGCACATATGCATGTAGCAAACATAATATCAGGCCTGTAGCTGTAAGATACATGAGAAACCCCATCATAGCCCTATACAAATGTTCATCTACACACTTCCCCTCAAGATCAGGTCCAAGGGAGTGGTTTTTGGATATGGGTGTCTTTGCAACCTTACATTCAGTCATGTTAAATCTTGTAAGTATGTCTTGTACATACTTTGACTGAGTTATGAAGATGCCATTGTTAACTTACTTCACTTGGATTCCTAGAAAGAAATTGAGTTCCCCCATGGCACTCATTTTAAATATATTCTTCATCAGCTTCTCAAAGTCTTTGCAGAGCTTTGGATTAGTTGACCTAAAGATAATGTTATCTACATATACTTGAACCAACATCAAGTCATTCATTGTTCCTTTGATGAAGAGAGTTCCATCTATAGTACCTCTCTTGTAGCCATGCTGACAGAGATACTGAGATAGTGTCCTAACCACTTCCTTGGAGCTTGGTGCAGCCCATAAAGAGCTTTATCAAGTTTGCAGACATAATCAGGATGATCTGGTCTGCGAAGCCAGGTGGTTGTTTAACATACTCCTCTTCATCAATCATCCTTTATAAATATGCACACTTGACATCAAGTTGGTAGACCTTGACGTCCTTGGATGCACCAAACGCCAGGAATATCCTAACAGCTTCAAGTCTTGCTACAGGGGCAAAGACATTAGTGTAATCAGTTCCTTCTTCTTGTGTGTACCCTTAAACAACCAGCATTGCCTTGTTCTTGATGACTAGTCCTCTATCATCTTTCTTATTCCTAAACACCCACTTGAATCCTATGATAGTCTTCCCTTAAGGAAGAGGACACATGTTCCAAATCTTTTGTCTTTTGAATTGAAGAAGCTCCTCTTGCATTGCTTCAACCCATCTTCCATCCTTTAAAGCCTCATCAACTTACTTTGGCTCTATCTGGGACAAGAAACAAAAGTATAGACAAACATTTTTGTCATGGGTTTGTCCTCTTGTTTTCACCCCCGCTTCAATATCTACAATGATGTTTGTGGTGGGTATGACTTGTGGATCCTAAGTTAAGGGATCCCAGCAAGTTGATTAGACAGATCTAAATTTGAGAAGTTTAAATCTGATAATGAAATGTCTCCCACCACATCAGCACACTTATCAAGAGAAGCTTAATCCAATGATGGTGTGACATCATTAATGTTGTCTTCAATGGAGTTGTTATCAGGTTCAAGAAATTCCTGATCACTATCACCACCACTATTTCCTCCTACATTTGAAGCTCCTTCATTTGTGTTTTGTGCCTCTGAGCTGGAATTTTCAAGCACCTCAGATGTATCAGCTTGATTTGTTATTGTTGTGCTGATAGGAACTTCATTTACAGGGTTAATTACCACTGGAGCTGAAGTAGTAATCTTTCTTGGTCTTCTCAGCTCAAATCTTTAGTCAGGATCTTTTATTGATGGATTACCTGTAGAACCTGAAACACTCTCACATGATTTGTTAAAACAGTTGGTAACTAAATCAAGATCAAATAGCCAGTCAGGACCAAAACCTTTCACACAGGGAGTATGCTCATTGAAAATCACATTGGCTGATTCTTTAACTACTCTTGGTCTGAGATTGTATACTTTATAAGCCTTAGCTTAGTAAGAGTATCTACTAAAGTGTCCATCATCTGATTTCTCAGCATACTTGGCTACTTGATCTTTGGTATTCAAGATGGTGTAGGGACATCCAAATGATCTACGAAAACCAATGAAAGGCCTTGTTTTATGCCATAGTTCATAAGGAGTCTTACTATGAATCTTGACTACTAAAACTTTGTTCTGCACATAGCAGCTAGTGTTAACTACCTCTGCCCAGAAGGTGATGGGAAGTTTAGAGTCAGACAACATGGTTCTTGCAGCTTCAATAAGTGTCCTGTTTCTCCTCTCACCAACACCGTTTTGCTGAGGAGTCCTGGGAGCACTATATTGTCTTGTACTACCCTTTTCATCACAAAATATGTCAAGGATTTAGTTATTGAATTCAGTTCTTTGATCACATCTTATGATCTTGACCTTATGATCACTTTGATTCTCAATTTTCAGAATGAAGTTCTTGAAGATCTTAGGGGTCTCATCCTTAGTTTTTAAGGAAGAAGACCCAAGTGAATCTTGTGAAATCATCTGTGATCAATAAACAATATGAGGTCCTTCCTAGACTTATTACACTGGTGCAGCCAAAGGGATTCATTGTAATAAGTGTAGGGAGTAGTGATAGAGTTTTTTTCCTTTGGCTTGTGAGACACCAAGGGTTGTTTTCCTTTCAGGCATGCAACACAATGATCATCACTTGTAAACTCTTTCTTTGGCATTCCACTTACCAAATCATTCTTAATTAACTTATTCACATTCTTAAAGTTTACATGGCATATTCTTTTATGCCAAAGGAAAGATTCATCACTATTTTCTTTAGATAGAAAGCAAGAAACTTCTCCTGAAGGGGATGTTTCCTGCAAATCCATCTTTTACATGTTCCTTTTCTGGGGTGCTCTAAGCAGGATATGCTCTTGAGGAATGACCACCCCGGGCTTGAGAACAATGCACTCATGCTCAATGAAGAGCATGTTATGTCTCTGGTCATAAAATTAGGACACACTCAATAAATTATAACCGAGCTCCTTAACAAAGTTTACCTTCTCAATGCTGAGCTTACGATTTATGACCATGCCCCTTCGTGTAATGTAACCTCCGGTATCTCCTCCTAAAGCAACTGGCCCTCCATAAATTTTCTCAAAGTTTTGAAGCAAGGAGCCATTGGCTGTCATGTGCCTGGAATAACCATTGTCAATAATCCATATATTCTTCTTGGTCTTCAGCTGTTCCTGCACAATAAAAGAGAGTTAGTTACATTTGGAGGATTAGACTTGAACTTTAATACTTTGAAAGTTTTTACAACTTCAGAAGTTTTAGAGACTGACCCTTCGAAAGATTATGCTTTCACTACAGCAAGCTTTAGTGCTTCGGAAGCATTCCTTTCATCTGAGACCAAAATATCTTCTGAAGGCAAGTTTTCACTTGTCTTCATTTTCATTTTGGAGCTTCTGAAAGAAACACAGCTTTCTTCCGAAGCTTTATTCTTCTTGCTCCTCTCAGAAGTCTTCTTCCTTGTTATGTTGATAGTACTTTTGGAATTGTAGAAGCAATCCTTAGCAAGATGAGAAGTACTGCTAGACATAATGCAGTCAATTTGCTTTCTTCTAAGGGTCTTCTTGTGAATGGAAGACTGAGTTTGATTATCCCCATCCTTTCAGATGATGTAGTAAGCCTCCTAGAGTGAAGCTTGCCTTTAAAGGTGGATGGTTCATGCTGTGTAGCAGTGTTGCATAGCGGATCAGCCTTCATTCCTTCACAGGGATGAATTGGACATGAACTTGAACTCTTGGTACTAGAGTTCAAAGTTGTATCCACAGTCTTCATCAGTTAAAAACCTATAGAGATAAAAACATATTTTTGCTTGGAGTTAAAAGTAGCATTGATCTCTTGAGCTTTCTTTGATCTCCTCTTAGCTACTCGGATCAAGTTCTTCTACTTTGACTTTGTCATCAGTGACTTCTTTCTAGCCTCAAGAGAATAGTGACCCTTGTCAGAAAGAGCTTCTTCACTCTTCCTAGATCTATCCTTCACTATCTTCACTTCATCCTCTTTATCACTAGGATCTATGGATGGAAGCTCATCTTGACTAGTTCAACACCTGGGAGATCTTACAGATAATAGTGTATGTGGAGGAGCTATCTCACTAGATCCCAGTCCCTATTTGTTTTGATAACATACTTTGGCATGCAGGGATGAGGATATTATGTTCTTGAAGGTCTCTTCTTTAAGAACACGTTTCTCTGCCTTGGCTTTGCTGATCACCAGCTCAGCCTGGCACTCAGTTAACTTAGTGATGAGATCTTTGATTTGAGTCCTGTAGTTGGTATGCTCATGTTTAAGAGTTGAAATGGTTTTGTTTAAGTCTTTTATTTTTAACTTATACTCATTTTTAGCTCTTTTGAAATTAGATTTTAAGATGTTCAAGGACTCAAGATCAGATCTCATCTCTAAGTTATAGGACCTATATCTATTTGCTTTAGCAACGCATTCTGGGCTACAAAGATGTTCCAATACCTTGGATTCATCAAGATCTGCCATCAATGCTTGGTTTGGAGACACATCTTCTACCTAGAAACTCCAATCAAAGCCTCCTTCTTTAACGGCCTGCAGCTTGCTGCTTGGGTTTCTTTGAGTGTGGAGCTTATTTAGTGTAGTTTGGTTTAGGTTGTGCTTGGCCACCATTTGTCTTAGGTGCCTTGCACTCCCTAGCAAAGTGTCCCATCTGGTTATAGTTGTAACACTTCACTTTGCTTTTGTCCAGGCCAAACTTTCCACTGTACATTTCTAGGAAACTTCCTCCCTGTCCTCTTGTATAATTTCTTAGCTCTATGAGTGAGAAGAGCCATTTGTTGAACTATCTCCATGTATTCCAGATCAACCGGATGGATACAATCCAAATCTTTAAGGGTGAAGATGAAGTTGCCTATACTCTCATCATAAGACATAAAGGCTTGTGATGAACTTGTCTCTTGGAATGGGCTTCCTTGGATGTAGCTCTCCCTAGGTGTCTCTGGGAAGGTGATGAAAGGGCCCTTTGGTGAGTTGTCAGGGAAAGAGATAAATTGGTGTTATGGTCTCTATAATACCTTTCAATCACATGCAGGGCAGAACTGTGTTGATTGCTAGAGTTGCCAGATGAATTTTGCATGTTCATCTCCATTAGGTAACCACTGAGTATGCCATATAACTCAGTGAGAGTGAGGGTCTTGATATTTTCAGTCCTCTTAATGACTACATAGTAGTATGTCCATTGTCTAGGAAGAGAGGACATGAACTTCCTCATAATATCCCTGTTCTCCAGTTTCACCCCAACATCCACTAGAGTGTCCATAATCTCAACACACCTGAAGTATTGTTGGGTCATGATTTCACCTGTTTTTAAGGTGAAATTCTCAAACTGCTGCTTCAAAAGGTCTTTCTTGTTTTCTTTGGCTTCAGTAGACCCTTCATACATCAACTTTAATGCATGCCAGTGCTGCTTGGCAGTTTTACACTTCTTGAAGCCTCTGTAGATGGCATTATGATGTGTTGCAAAACACATATGTTTTTAGAGTCGGGTTTTGAGTTTTTATACGTTCTGTTGTGTTTAATTTTACTAGAATAAGTTAATGTTTTTGTTATTTGTCATTTGTAGGTGTTTGGATGC
>BJCO01455096.1:0-12335 GCA_018326465.1 Flaveria floridana | reverse complement strand
GTTTAATATAAATAGTAACAGTTATAAAACATAAGAGGTGCATTGAACTAGATAGCTAATCTAATTTCACAAGTAATAACAATCGTGATTTCGTGATCAAAGCTGACATGTGTTTCGTTTGTTTGCCTCCCATCACAACCTACCAAGTTGTGATGATGTTTGTGTTTAGGACAATATTGCACCCGTTTGACCTCGAGTCGCACGGGTGCGGCTTGTTAGCCCAGTAGTACTACCCAGTAATTCTTGCTAGTTGCCAATATTAACGATCCGAAAGTGTGAGGACTTTCAAGGTAAATTACACTATGTTAAACTATACACAACTTACAATAGTGATGCGTTTGTAAACAAGTATGCTATCTCCCCCAAAAGAGAGTCTATAAAGAGTGGGTCATGAACTCACCTGGTGTGCACTCAAATAATATTAAAGCTAACTTGAGAGAGAGAAAGACAACCTTCAGAGGTTACCTAGAACACGCAAGTACATAAGTACATGTACTCATAATCTCTAACAACACTAAGTGCTCAAATAACACATTGACCAAAGGTTTTAGAAAACAAGACTCATTTGACCTAGTTGACCCGTTTGACCCGTTGGTGACATATTAGTTTAATTTCCATTTAATCAAGTGTAGCAATGTATCATACATGCCATTCATACAAGTTGTTCATGTATGTCACATCATCAACCTCTTGTTCGACCAATATCACCATAGAACCTTATTCTATCATACAACAAGATTCATACCAATCAACATGCTCAACAATGATCTATTACAATCCCAAACATGATCCTACAATTTCCTAACCAACTCAATCATCATGTACAATACATAGAAATCTAACTTTCCCAATTGACCAACCAAGTATCCATACAGCTCAATTAACACTTTCCATTGCATTAGATACCATTATTGAACATTCTAACATCACCCTAACATCATGAACATGTCCAACTCAGCATATCCAAGGTTTTACACAAATAAAGTTTCCTTTTTGGTAAAGTAACATCACAAAGTCAATCTAACACTCAATTTAACCATGAATTCATCAACACAATACCTATTCAAGCTAAAAACTATCATTTAGACATGTGCAACATCATCACATCATCAGAATTCACAAATCTCATATCTAAAAGTTTCTACTTTTAGTAAGGTATGAACTACATGATCAATTCTTGGATTTCTAGCATAATTATCATAATCCCAACATTCATACAATATCAGTAACATGCTAACATCATCAATTCATCATCAAATCATCAAGTTCATGAAATAAAGTTACTATTATTAGTAGGGTATGAACTACACATCAAAATCATGGAATTCTTGCACAATCAACCTAGATTAACATTCATACAATCTAACTAACATCATATCATCATCAATTCATCATTAATTTCATCTTTTCATCACACTTTTCGGACTAGGGCTCATCAAGAACGAAAAACCATGAAAGATTGATAGAAACTTACCTTCTAGTGTGTAAAGATGATGATTAACACTTCTTAATCACTTGTAATGTTTGATTGCTCCTAGAATTAAATGATTCTTGATGTTTCTTGTTCAAAATTCTCAAAGGAGATGGTGGCTGGGGTGATCGGCCGCAAATGAGGGTTTGGAGGGGGGGCTAGGGTTTGGCTAATTTTGTTAAGTTTTAGTTTAAGTTTATTACAATTAACCCCCTTTTATTTATATTTTATAAAACTAATCTTTTTAAACACTTTTTAAATAGTTTTTACCTACAAAATAAAAACATTATTAATCACTAATAATTATCATATACATTCTCAACTAATCACAAAACACATGAAATATATATAACACGTAGTCACGTTATCGCATAAAATTCGCAAATAATATTTAAATCGCGTAAACACATAAGCATAACCTGATAATCACATTATCAGTTAAATTATTATTAGTTTATCATTTTTAATTATTATTAAATCACCAACATTCAATGACAACTAGTGTGTGCTCATGACACGTGTATGCAAGACCTAACATGACTAACGGAGTTTGATAACGGAAAATTACTGGATGTCACATTATCCCCATGTTGAGAGAATTTTCGTCCCGAAAATTGTGTTACATGGTTGAGTTACATCACTGGTCTACTGCATTGGCATAAGAAAAATTGAAATCAAATGAGTTTCGGGTGAGTTGTGACATTATTCCCATGTTGAAAGAAATTTCGTCCCGAAATTTAATCATTACCTTTGCCGGTAGTGGTCATTGATTCGAACAGATGAGTATACTTGAGCTTTATATATAAAGTATACAAGGTATTTTAAATGTTTTAAAACTGGAACTCACTCAGCAATATTGACTTTTATGCATTTTCAATTGACAGGTATTCATTGCTGTAAAGTTTTATGAAATATGTTTGTTTTATATAGTAATGTTGTGATTGTCCAACTATGAGGTTTCCGGGAACAGGGCCTTACAAGTTGGTATCAGAGCCAAAGTTTAAGAGAATTGGGTAAATATTTTCAAAAAACCTAAACTTAAAATGAAAATAGGATGAATGGAGGGATGCCAGCCCGAGTAGCTACGTGCCATCAGATATTTCTTTCCTTAACTTAACCGGTATTATGTGCGTGTGCAATTTGAATTATGTTTTCCTAGTAGATTTAGATACTGATGTAGTCGGGATAGGAAATACTTAGGGTATGAAGAGTAAAGTAAGTGGCTAATCACAACTGGCCACTATAATTAGGGACTTACTATACTTAACATAAACTGAGCTATTACCTTGAATGACCGTGTTAGTGTTTGAATCTTATAGCGTTTAGAGAAGGGTTGGAGGAAGATCGTTTAAGGCTTCTAGAGGAGGAGTACATGATGGATGTGGTGCGAAAACACGTGCCATGAGGAAAGGGGTTAAGACTACTGAAACGACCCCTGCAGATCCCGAGGTACACCAGCACGAGGGTGTTGATGAGAGCACCAATATGAGGGCTCAGTGAAGGAGGCAGTGGTTGAGGAGGTTCACCAAGTCATGCAGACGATCCTACCGTCTGTAGTGACTGAAGTCATCCGTGCTGTGAGGGAGGATGAAAGAAAAAAGAAAGAGGAAGGGAGAAGGGCTACAACTAGAAGGAGGGAGAATGTTAGGGATCATAATCAGGAGGAAGAACTGAATGCTGAGAAGGCAGCCTCCAGTGATGAAAAGGAGGTAGAAGTGCGGGAAACCATGAAGGGGTGCAGCTACAAAGCATGCCAACGGTATAAACCCCCGACTTTCGATAGCATTAGTAATGCTGCCGCTGCTCACCGCTGGGTAAGAGAGATGGAGGCGGTGTTAGAGATTAATGAGTCTAGAGAGGACCAAAAGGTGAAATTCACCACTCACTCGTTCGTTGACTCGACTATGTGTTGGTGGGACAACATTGTCCAAGCCGAGGGCGCAAGGGCCATTGGGAAGATGAGGTGGGGAGAGTTAATGATGATGGTGATTGAGTAATTCTGCCCTCACAGGGAACTAGACAAGATAGAGAGGGAGTTCCTACATCTAGAAGCAGGCACCATGACACACCAGTAATACACCACCAAGTTCAATGAGATGGCGAGGCTGGTACCGGATCAGGTGACGCCGGTGTCGAGGAAGATTAAGAGGTATATGCAGGGATTGCCGGCTGATATCCATAGGCATTTGATTACTGCTCAACCAAGCACTTTTAGATCGGAAGTGGATCTGGCTGGGAGGCTATATGATGAGAGAGAGGTGGCGATGGTTGAGGTGATGAAGACAGGTGGTGGTGACAAGAACTAGAGTGAGAAATGGTTTGGGTGTGGCGGTTTTATCCAAACAACAATAGGATGAGAGTGGATGACCAACGGGTGGTGTCATCAAGCTTGGGGATGAAAAAGTATGGTAGGTGCAGAAGGGAGCACATGGGTGAATGTAAGTGGGGAGCGAATGTCTGCTTCAAGTGTGGAAAGCCCGGTCATGTGGTGAAAATGCGTCAGGTTATACGGTGTTATAACTGTGGCGAGGAAAGTCATCTAAGCAGGGATTGAAAGAAGCCAAGGGCCGAGAGTTCTAGGGTAAAGAAGATGACGGAGGATGGAGAGCAGAGGACAAGTGATAGAACTTTCACGATGACCTGGGAGAAGCCCAGGGTGGACTCTGATGTCGTGTTAGGTATGTTTCTAGTAAACCAAATTTATGCCTCTGTATTATTTGATTCTGGTACTAGTAGGAGTTTCATTTATGCTGCTTTCTGTGCTAAGTTGCCTGTTAGTAGTAGAAGTATTAATGAGACCTTTGTCGTAGAAACTGCTATTAGTAAATCCACTAGGATATTTGATGCTTTAGAGGATTGTGTGGTAGAATTAAAAGGTCATAAGTTTCCTTCTAGACTTTTTGTGATGACCTTAGGTGGATTCGATGTAGTCTTAGGGATGGATTGGGTAGCAGCCTACGAGGCAAATATCATATGTCGTAGGAAGATGATTCGGTTGACCGCGCCCGACGGGAGTTTGGTGACGATCTACGGTGATCGAGTTACTATGTTTCCGAAAGTGATTTCGATGGTGGTGGCAGAAAAGTGTATGAAATGTGGATGTAATGCCTACCTGGCTTACGTGAAGAATGTGGATGGGTCAGTTCCACAATTGTCCGATGTACCAGTGGTGTGTGACTTTCTGGACATGTTTCCGGAATATCTATCTAGTATGCCACCTGACTGCAAGATCGAGTTCCCAGATTGATCTAATACCTGGTGCTCGACCTGTTGCCAAGGCCCCATATCATTTAGCTCCGTCTAAAGTGAAGGAATTATTGGCTCAGTTGCAAGAGCTATTAGATAAGGAATGCATTCGACCAAGTATCTATCCATGGTGTGCTCCAGTCTTTTTTGTAAAGAAGGATGTTAGTATGTGGATGCGCATCGACTATCGAGAGCTGAACAAGATAACGGTGAAGAACCGATATCCCCTACCAAGAATAGATGACTTGTTTGACCAGCTCCAAGGTGCTAGTTGGTTCTCAAGGATAGATCTCCGATCTGGCTACCATTAATTGAAGGTGAAAGAGCAAGATATTCCTAAGACAACTTTTCGCACGCGTTATAGACACTATGAGTTTCTTGTTATGTCTTTTGGTTTAACTAACGCGCCAACTGCCTTTATGGATTTGATGAATTGGTTGTGTCGGCCGATGTTGGATAAATGAGTGATTGTGTTCATTGATAATATCTTGATTTATTTGAGGAGTGAAGAGGAACATGCCGGTCACATTTAGGAGGTACTTGAGATGCTTAGAATGGAGATGTTGTAGGCCAAGTTCTCCAAATGCATGTTCTGGTTGCGGGTGGTTCAGTTTTTGGGTCATGTTGTTAATCCTGAAGAGATCATGGTGGACCCAGCAAAGGTTGAAGCGGTGATACAATGAAAATATCCAAAGAAGCCATCCGAGATCCATAGTTTCTTGGGTTTGCCAGGCTATTATAGGAGATTCATCTAGGACTTTTTCAAGATAGTTTCTCCTTTGACTAAGTTGACTCATAAATATATGATGCTCGTATGGGGTCAAGCGTAAGAGAATGCTTTCGAGGAGTTGAAGATGAGATTGACTCAAGCTCCTATCTTAACGTTACCCGAAGGGGGTGAAGACTTAGTGGTATATTCGGATGCTTCTTACACAGGACTGGGTTGCGTGTTGATGCAACATGGAAGGGTAATAGCCTACGTGTTCTGACAGCTAAAAATCCACGAAGTTAATTATCCCTACCATGATTTAGAGCTAGCGGTTGTGGTCTTCACGCTGAATATTTGGCGGCACTACTTATACCGGATGAAGTGCGCCATCTTCACTGACCACCAGAGCTTGAAGTACTTCTTTAAGTAGAAGGATTTGAACATGAGATAGAGGGGATGGCTGGAGATCATCAAGGATTACGACTGTGAGATCCATTACCATTCGAGCAAAGCTGATGTGGTGGTTGATGCCCTCAGCCGAAAGGAGAGACCCTAGATGATCCGGGTGAAAGCTTATCAACTGGTGATGACCTCTGATATGATAACCCAAGTTAAGGAATTTCAGATGAGGCATTGAAATAAGATCACCTTAACCTTCAAAGGATGAGAGGTCTAGTCACGGAGTTGGGAGAAAATACCCACGGAGTTAGAACCCACTTCGTGCGGATGTGGATCCCTCGTTACGGAGACTTCTGGAGGGTGGATTATGGATGAATCTTACAAGACTCGATACTCCATTCATCCCAGCGCTACTAAGATGTATCAAGACATGACGAAAAGATTACAGGTGGCCGGGAATAAAGCACGATGTAGTGGAGTATGTAAGTAAGCACCTTACTTGCTTGTAAGTGAAGGCAGAGCATCAGAAGCCATACTAGAAGATCCAACCATTGGATATACCTGAGTAGAAGTAGGAGCACATCACCATGGACTTCATAATGAGGCTACCTCATACGGTGAGGGGTACAATACCATTTGGGTGATAGTTTATCGTCTGACAAAGAGTGCTCACTTCCTACCAATTTACGAGACATACTCATCTGAGAGGCTCGCTGATCTGTTCATTAAGGAGATCGTAGCTTGTCATGGTGTGCCGGTGTCTATTGTGTTGGACCGTGACACCCGGTTCATATCGAAGTTTTGGAAAAGATTCCATGATACGACGGGGACCAGGCTACATATTAGCATGGCTTACAATCCTCAAACAGATGGTCAGTCTGAGAGGACGATTCAGACGCTTGAGGATATGCTCCGAGCTTGTGTGATTGATTTTGGAGTGAGTTGGGATGATCACTTACCGTTAGCAGAATTCTCATACAACAACAGTAACCATGCCAACATTTATATGCCACCATATGAGATGCTATATGATAGGAGGTGTTAGACGCCCGTATATTGGAAAGACATTAGGCAGAAGGAGTTAGGAAGCGGGAGGTGATCATGGCTACGACTGAAAAGTTAGAAAAGATTAAAGCCTTTATGAAGGCGGCAAAGGATAG
This sequence comes from Flaveria floridana, assembly GCA_018326465.1. NCBI lineage: Eukaryota > Viridiplantae > Streptophyta > Magnoliopsida > Asterales > Asteraceae > Flaveria > Flaveria floridana. The sequence goes on along the minus strand of BJCO01455096.1, from coordinate 5,350 downwards.
AAAAAAGTCGTATGCTGACAAAAGGCAAAGACCGATTGAATTAAACGTGGGAGGTCTCACCTTGGAAGGGGATTATCCGGTTCAGGAAACAGGGTAAGCTGAGCCCAAGGTACATAGTGCCTTTCTGAATCATTGCGCGAGTAGGAGTGGTGGCCTACCGATTAGAACTACACGATGAGTTAAGTGGAATTCATCCGACATTCCATGTTTCTCATCTGAGAAAGTGCTTAGCTGATTAAGATATCATTATACCACTAGAGGACATCGAGGTGGATGAATGACTTAATTATGTAAAGCAACCAGTGGCAATCATCGATCGAAAAGAGAAGAGGCTACGGAATAAAGTGGTTCCACTTGTGCGTGTGTAGTGGAAAAACCAAAAGGGTTCTGAGTCTACGTGGGAGACTAAGGATGAAATAAGACAGCATTACCCATAGTTGTTTGAAGAGTGACAGGTTTCAGAGACGAAACCCCTGTAAGGGGGATAGACTTGTAACACCCGAAATCCTTGTCAAATTAAAAGAAAAGAAAAGTAATAGAAAGAAAGGAAAATAAACATAAGTGGAAGGGGTAAAGTGTACAAGATGTAAAAATTATTATTTTATGTTTAAAAGGGGTATGGCCGCCCATGCATCTGCTTTTTCTACGCCTACTTTCATCAGAAAACAAGAAAGAAGAAAGAAGAAAGAAGAGCGGTTCTCTCAGGTTTTTCAAGAAGAAGAAGCTGAAATTCTCGAAGGTAGGTGTTTCTTTGTGTTCTTGGTTCGTTTTTGTTGGGTTTTCATCCTTAAAACTGATTTTTAAGTGTTCTATGTGTTTGGTTGTTTATTTTGGTTTTTTTAGGTGTTTAAACTCTTGTGCACATAAGTTGGAGGAGTTTTACATGTTGGCTCAAATTGGTGAGTTCTAGACCCCGGTTTTATGTGTTTTTAAATTTTTTTGGGGTTGAAAATGAATGTAAAATGTTGTTACAACTTTTATGTATGTCAACCGCATGTATGTGTGTATGAATTCTTATGTGCTATGGTTGTAAGCTGGTTATAAGTGCCTATTAGGGTAGATCTAAGTTGTGAACGAGTTAGAATGAAGATTGGGACTGAATACAATTTAGAAACATGAATATCAGTTGGTCATGTGCCTAAACAGGACCCATATGCCTGAAATTGTCTTAGAAAAAAATATAGGTGTAGTCATATGCCCCAATAGTCCTCATGCGCCTAGAAAATTTGCTTGAATATGCTAAGTGATAGCCCATGCGCCCAAACAACACCCCATGCGCCCAAACATTTTGCTCAGGCGCCTAAGTGTTATTCATGTGCCTAAACAGTACTCCGTGCACCCAGGATTAGTTCCCAGGCACCTAAGTGTAGGTTCATGCGCCCAAGCAGTGCTCATGCGCCTGCATAGTGCTCATGTACCTAGAACACTTAGAAAATTTTCTAAAATTTTTGAAATTGTAGAATTTCAAGGTTTGACCCCGGGTTGACTTGGTGTTTATATATGTTTATTTTATGCATGTTTATGGTATGTTTTTGTGTTCCATATTATATTAGTATGTGACTTTACGTGGTGTGATTATGTTCGTATGCATAAAGTATTATCATTAAAGGAAATGAAAGATTAATGATTAATGCAAAGTGGAATATAATGAATGAATGAAAAGTCTCGCAAGCAAAATTTAAAGAGGTTCTCAACCCATTGAGGGTTCTTAGCTCAACTGTGTGTCTTATAGCGTGCGATCTTGGCTAACCTATGAGGGTTCACACACAGGGGGATCAGTCCTGGTGATTGATCCATAGTACGAAACGGGATCCTTGTCACTTAACCCTGAGGCTGAAAAGGACATTTTCATATATAAAGTATACAAGGTATTTCAAACGTTTTAAAACTAGAACTCGCTCCGCAACGTTGACTTTTATGCATTTTTAGTTGACAGGTATTTCGTTGCTAAGGATGGCACGAGGATGAAGCTACTAGTCAGGGTAAGACTGGAATCCGTTCATGCTTAATGACTTTGTTGTATTTTAATGCAACTAATTAATTATTTTGGAACTCTAACTTACAATGATGTATTATTATGCAACATTAACTATATGCATGAATGGTTTTTGTTAACTTAATTCCGCTGCAATGTTTTATGAAATATGTATTGTTTTATATCATAATGTTATGATTGTCCAACTATGAAGTTTACAGAAACGGGGCCTTACATGTTTAAACTTGATCAACTTTTTTAAAGACATGAAACAATAGGATTGTTTGGACACTTAGCGTCTTATAAACCAACAACCAACATATTTTGTAATTACATGCTCTAGTACTATTTACTTGTCTAGCACGCTCACTAGGTGAGTTTATTACCTCACTTTCACTTGCTCCTTTTGGGGCAGAAAACATACTTAAATGCTTTATTATATAAGATTGGGTGATGCATGTTTATATATTGTAATTTTACCATTAAAAGTCCTTACTCTTTTGGGTCGTTTAGTAAGGTGAACTACCAGGATATATTGGGTAGTACTACCAAGCTTGACAAACCCCACCATCATCTCCAGACCATGACATTGGTCCTTCACACCCTTCACATAAGAAACATCGACTTGAGCCTACTATCCTCACCACGGAGCACGGGGAGCCTTTAAATGCGCCCAACTTAGTCAACAACGAGGACTAGAATGACCAGCTACTTTAATCATATGCTAGATTAGAGAGGAACGTGCACCCTATCCTTTACACCTAACATATTTGCTTTTATCTCTATACTACCACTTATCCCTTACCTTCCTGAACATGCACTCGTCGTCTTTGTAGTGAAGATGGACCGTGAAATACACAATATGCGTGAGGCAGCCGGTGATATCAATAATTTGTTAAAGGATCTGACCAAGATATGTAGACGCTTGATTTCCATAAGTAGAATCTCATGGAAACCGACTAGTGCTATAGCGTACTCGTTAAGGAGCTTAAACAAGTTATGGCCCAATTCAATACATTGGAAGCTAGAGCTGTGGAAGCAACATATCAACGTATATAAATGGTAGTGATGATCGTTGAACTAAAGATGCAAGTGGAGGCTCTTGATGCGTAGCAAGAAAAATAAGACCTCCAGGAAGACCTAGAAGAGGACCCAGAAGAATACTCGAAAGAGGTCCATAGGAAGCAGAGGAAGATAAAATGGATCTGTCATTACAGACTGATTGGAAGACCTAGAAGAGGACCCAGAAGAAGACTCGAAAGAGGTCCATAGGAAGCAGAGGAAGATAAAATGGATCTGTCATTACAGACTGATTTATTGCTTATTTCTTTAGTCTACATACTTATTCATGATGATATAATGGATCTGTCATTACATACTGATTTATTTCTTATTTCTTTAGTCTACATACTTATTCATGACCTGTGTGGGAAGGTTTGTTTCCCCTTAATCAGAGAACTTTAAATTTTGATGTTTGGTTAAATACTTTGTAAGTATCTTGCAACTTATTATCAATGGTAATTAATTTGGTTGAATGTTGTGGTTGTGTAGTCTCTCTTTAGTTTACTTCTACTTGAATGATTTATTATGTTGGATGGTACTCATTATTGTATTTATGAATGTAAAGCATTGTGAGCAGAAATGGCAGAGGATGCAGTGATGGTACCACTAACTTGACTCCAGCTGAACTGGCAGCTCTGATTAACCAACACATACAGGCTACTAAAATATAGAAGCCGCACAACTTAGAGGGAAAATTTTTATTGTCTGTTAAATCTAGAATGTTAATAAAAATATTTCATTCACTTGACTTTTAGTCATTATACTTACTGTTCTTATTTGCCAACTCAGGACCACCTGGCTGTACATATGACTTTCATGGACTGTAAGCCTCAAACTTATAGTGTAGTAGAGAAAGCGGTCGGGCTAGTCTGCTGGTTCAAGAAAACTAAATCTGTTTGATCAGACGCTCTAGAGGGTCTTGCACTTTTCTAATGGAATGTCCAAATCCAAATGTTCGATCAGACAATAGCTAACATTTTACCCTAGGAAGAATTCAAAACTATGCCGAAGGAAGAGTATTGCCCTCGAGACAAAGTACAGATTTAAAATCAAAACTCTAGAATCTCAAAATGGAAGGATTAGAAATTGAAGCTTATACGAATCTGTCACACAAGTTGGCTACCTTGGGTGCTCATATGGTGGACTCACCATATGAAAGAATTAAGTTGTATCTGAGTAGTGTGATGCCAAAAATACAAAGGTTGGTGACCTCTGCAAACCTAATTACTATCCAGTAGGTGATCCGCCTTGCTCATAAGTTGACATATTGAGCAATTGAACAAACTACCAAATGTGAGGCTGTGTCTAGCACTCAATACAATAAGAGGAAGTGGGACAACTCCAATCATAAAGTATACTTTTCATCCAAGCAAGCTCAACAACAATAGCATAAAATGTTTAAGTCCAACAAAAACTTCAATTAGTCATCTGCATCCACTTAAAACCAAAGAGGATACATTGGGAAGTACCCTAAGCTTAACAAGTGTAGTTATCATCATTTCCGCTGTTAGTGGTATGAGAAGATTTATCATGCGGCAAAAGACTATAAGGGAGAAATTGTAAAGAAACAAAAACAGACACAAGTGGCACCCAAGGGATGTTTTGAGTGTGGAAAGGAAGATCACTTCAAAAGAAACTACGCATAGTTGAAGAAGAACGGGAATAGCCATAATAGTTATAACAACAACGGTACAGGAAAATGATGGTGGTAATGGTGGTGGCTACAATGATGGAGCTAAGGGAAGAGACTTTGTCATGTGTTTAGGTGAGTTTTGAAATGACCATACTACTATTATTGGTAAATTTCCTATCAATGGTCGGTATGCTACTATATTATTTAACACCGGAGCAAATACAAGTTTTATATCCACTAAGTTTATTAGGCTGCTAGTTGTAACCCTTATTTATTAGAGTCAAAGTACTTGATAGAACTAGCTGATGGTAAAAAAATTTATAGGACCCATATTCTTGAAGGATGTAAACTAGAATTATCAGAACGTATGGTTGACATTGAGCTAATGCATGTTACTCGTGGTAGTTTTGACATAGTTGTAGGCATGGAATGGTTATCGGAAAACCAAGTCAAAGTCATCTGTCATGATAAGTTTGTTTGTATTCCTCTCCCTAGTGGAGAAATTATACAGTCATAGGCATCATTTCTTATATGAACGCTCAAAATGGCTACACAAGGGTCGTTTAGCCATACTATCTCTCGTAACTGATAAGCAATTAGAGGAGAAAACATTGAAGGATATTCCTACCGTCAGTAATTTCCAGGAAGTCTTTTTGGAAAATTTTCTAGACTCCTTCCTC
>BJCO01455036.1:0-10652 GCA_018326465.1 Flaveria floridana | reverse complement strand
TATATATATATATATATATAGATATCTATATATATATCTATATATATATATATACACACACACACACACATACATACATATATATATATATATGTATGTATGTATGTATTTATATATATATATACATACATACATACATACATACATATATATATGTATGTATATATGTATATGCATATGTACATATGTATATGTGTATATATATATGTATATGTATATATACATATGTATATGTGTATATATATATATATATATATATATGCATATATATATATGTATATATATATATATGTATATATATATATATATAGAGAGAGAGAGAGAGAGAGACACACACATAACGATTCTAGATATTAAAACGTAGTTCAAATTTTCATAGAATACAAACAACATTTGCTATAGCTACGATATTAAAAATTACTTAATTTTAAATATAACTCAATAAGCTACAATATAAAATATATACTTAATTTTAAATATAACTCATTAAATTTATATATACTCAATTTTAAATACAAATAAAAAAATTATAACTTTCTTTATTTTTTAGAAAAATTAACAAATTAAAGTTATTATAGAAAAAAATAATTATTAGACAATTTATTGGGTTAAAAACTAGTATATACATTATGAGCGTTGAAAATGAAAAAAAAAAGATAGAAAAAAGTGAAAGAAATAAATGCTTAGACTTGATTTGAAATTAATGAGACTTAAGAAATCACATCTTGGTTTCAGTAATTTGATTGAATTCCACTACTTAAGTTTTACCTGATCAGGAAAACACATAAACATGAATTGTTTATTACACGCATTGAATGATGATTACTAACTAATGTCACAATCTAGAAACTTTATTTGCACCTACTAATTGATGATAATAACCTAATCATGACTCAATATTTAACATTGAAAAATTGATAATTGGATGAGTAATAACCAAATTAATTAACAAAAATCGTTAATCAATACACGATTTAAGACACGTAAACAAAAGTAAGTTACTAAACAAACAAAGTTCATGGTTTGAAAATGTAAAAACATAAATACGCATGAACTAATTACAAATCAGGGGTGATTTAGCCTTGCATCCTTATTATATTCTCTTCAACCTTCAAATTAAGTATACGAATCTTTGATCAATTGATGATTAGAAGTGGTTCTGATGGTTGAAAATCGTCCAAAATCTTGTTGATGGGGATGTAGGCAGGTGTAATTTTTAAACCCTTATGTAAGGGCTTTAAATAAGATTTAATTATTTAAGTTGACCCATAATTCCTCAGGACAGGCCCTAACTTATGCCCTATAGGCCGTAGGTTATGGCCTACATTGAGTGAGACGACCGTATTCACTGTCTTATGAAGTTCACTAGCGATTTTCACATTCTATAACTTACGAACTAGGGCTCGTAGCTTACGCCCCATCTTGATGCCCTATGGTCTTCTTTTTCCACTTTTTCCATTAATAATGTGACATCCGTCACCAAAAGGTCCGTCAATTGACGTGTTCTGTTATCTTTTCTTTAATTGGTCATTCCTCATCTTCATAAACTATTCGTGTGGATATCATACTTGCTTGATTCTCTTTTGCACTTGTGTTATCATTATTTGCATCGTTATCACCTAAAACGTTTACAAATATCGCCACCGTCATCGTTAAATATACTATGTTATATAATATTAACGTCATTAATAACATCATTTTTAAGATATAAATATCAATAAATACACCCCTAATATTAATATAACTAGCCTATTTACGCCGTTTTCAACCGAAGCAAAATTTGGGAACTCGGGGGCTAAGTGCATGGACTAAATGTGACAAATTGCCAAACTAGGGCTGGGTATAAATACCCACATTCCAGCCCTAGCCTTCATAGCTTCTTCTTCTTTCTCATCTTCTTCTTCTTCCATTTTCTTCCTCATCCTTGCACCAAGACCGCCCCGTTTCGTCACGTTTTCATCGGTTAAACCTCGGCTACAGCTGAGACTACTAATTTCTAGCAGGTAGACGACCTTGGTTGTCCCTTTCTTGCTCGTTTCACTTCTGTGATTTTAGGGTTTCGGGTGCTCGGGTTCAACCCGAGCACATGAGGTCGTGTGGGTGCGTGTGTTGCCTTTCTGCATGTGCATCTTGCTTAGATATGTTAGATAAGTGTTTGTGGAAGTCCTTGAGGTCTGAAACTCGTACACGGAGCAGCCGAAGGCTGCATAACACTTCTGCAGTCGCGAATCTGCTGATTTCGTGACTGGGTCTGTCATGCGACTGAGTCGTGTGACTGGGCGTGTCATGTGACTGAGTCCATGTGATTGGGTGAGTCGTGCGATTGAGTACATGCGATTGTGTGTGTCGTGCGATTGAGTCCATGCGATTGTGTGTGACGTGCGATTGAGTCAATGCGGATGGGAATGTGTGCGATTGAGTCCATGCGAATGAGAATGTATGCGACTGTGCGTGTATCGCACGACTGAATGCCTAGTCGCACGAATGGAGGTTCAGTCGTACGAATGAAACTAATTCGTACGAATGAAGGTTGAATCGTGCGAATGGATGTTGAGTCATGCGATTGGGTGCTGTGTGGTACGACTAAATACTGAGTCGCACGAATGAGGGTTCAATCGTACGAATGAAGCTGATTCGTACGATTGAAGGTTGATTCGTGTGGATGGAGTGTTGAGTCGTGCGTCTGGTCCTGTCGTGCGATTGGAGTTGTTGTGTGTGAGTTTCTTCTTGTGTGTGGTGTGTGATTGTTGTGTGATGTTAAGGTGACATCGACACGGTTGCCACTGCTAATGACAATCTTCAAATTAACTCTATCATATCCACTGAAATTAAACCAAATCGAATTAAGTTAACATTTTACAACTAACAACAATCGATTTGTAACATTAATGCTTACTAAGTATTTCTCTAACAACAATGACGCTTTTACACAAATGTCATCGACAATGGCAACGATTCTGGTATTTGGATCTACATAAGATCCATTGCATGTGTTTGTGTGTGTGTGTTACCCGTGACTGAACCGATACGACCCGACCCGACTAAACATTACTATTAACATTAAACACATCATTAATGCTTAACATAACTGTCAATAGGTGTTTGACCGTTCATTGTATACAAAGTTTGGGAAGCTGACATCATACATACTTACCACTTAACCAGTGCGTTTCGTGGCCCCGTTTTATGCTTATACAATGTTTCAATCTTTTACAAAGATGGGGGAAAAGTATGCTCACCCGTTTTCTATGCTGTACAATTTACATACAATTTACATACTTGGAATCAACGTGATACTGTTTTATGAGTACTTATCTAATGCATACATGAGTTGCTGTGTGGTTCTTTCTTACAACCATTTAATTCCGGTGTTGCAACCGACGGATAGGTATTGGTAGTACTACTGGGTTGACATCCTCACCCTTGACAGATGGTTACTAGTTGGTACCATCATACTGCCAGGAACGGGCCTTGGGTGAATATATTCCTACAAGTTGCTGTGTGTATGTCATTAGGTTTGGTTGTAAAACTCATGGTTATGTGATTTTGCTTGCTTAAGACTGTATGCACGGTATTCCACAACAAATACTATACAACATCAATTACATATTTACATTTTAAACCTGCGAGCTCACCAACAATTTTGTTGACAATTTTGAGCATATCTTTTCAGGTGATAATTATAACTGAAGATCTAGGAGTGCTGCCTCAATGGAGACCCTAGGATGCATTTTTGAGACTAAACATACTTGACAAACAATCATTTTCTGACATTGTTGTAGTCTATTAAACAAACATCATTCTTTTGGATACTTGTTTCCGGGTTGTGGGAATTACATTACAAGAATACAATATTTGGTTATGTGAATCACTTACAAGTTAATGCTTATGGCTATGCTGTCATGAATATTGACTAAACACGACACAAGTCTCCATTTGTGTCGGGTGTCGTCATGACACGCTCAATCATCAATTACATACATTGCATCTCTATTGTTAACAATGTGTTATGACGATCCCGTCTCGTTCGCATCCCCGTGTTTCCGCTCTCAGCGGGGGTGTGACAAATAATCTTTCTATCCTTTGTATCCTCATCAAATAATGTCATTAAGCTCTCTTTAAACTGCATTTTAAACTCGTATCAAAGTAATACAACTTTATGTGTAAAATATACTTAAAACGTGATATTTACTATAATATATGCATACATAATATCAAATCATCAATATGACATTATTATTGCATGACGTTTATATAAGTTTGAAAACCTATTTCTTAACCCAATAAACACACATGTAGGATAATTATACGAATATAGTATTTAAATGAAGATGATGATCGAAGCATATTAAAGCTCTCTATAATCACAAAATCTTTTATGCAAGTGGTGTTGTGTAAAGCTATCAACTTATCACTCCTTAGAGTATGACTCGTGCCACTCTATCTTGTTTGGGATTTTATGCTTGTTTTAGGCATAATATTGTGTGTTTATAATTATTATACTATATTAAAGCATGTTTATATGCATGCATTTGTATGTGTAAGGTTGTGGTGAAAGATGTGATTATATGAGGATGCAAATCATTAGACCGGGCATATATTTATGGATAGGAAATAGTCCAAAGCTCACGTGCATAAGAAAGAACCAAAAAAATCTATACATGAGAGATTGGACTTGGTTTGAGTGTATGAAGAATTGAAGTGGCGTATAACCTTGTTGTAACATCCTTGATTTTTCATTCTTTACCTACCTGCTTAGCTTTTTTAATGATTATAGTATTTCTATATGTAACCATCGACTGAATTCAAGAACCTATTATGAAAACTATCTCATGTTCTATACATTGTGATTCATTATGATACTATTGCATGTTGGTGTGATTCTATAATAACACATATGTAAATACTATATCTTGCTCTAAAAAGTAACTAAAAAATGCCCAACATTTATCAAAGTCTAAGACAAATCTAAATTTCAACATAAGCGGAAAACATAAAACTATAAAGGTCAAAATTTATATATGTGTAACTTAGAGTTACATATGTAACTATTATTAGAATAATAAAGATTTAGTTAATTAAATTAAGTCTAATAATTATCTAAACATAATAAAATATAAATATCTATATATGCATGGACAAGTACAAAATTATATATAAATATATACTTATTATTGTATTATTTTAATCACTTTAGTGATATATATCTAATAACCTATTAAATAATTTATTACTAATTATCCTAAATTTAACACAATCAAGGTAATACTAACTTTAAAATATCATAAAAATTTTGTTCATCCAAATTGAAACCTAAATTCCTAATTTTCAACTATAAACAGGGGATCTTATTCTCTTAATTTTTCAAACCAAACTTTAAATCTAGAGCTTCCATAGAAATAAATCTCAACCCATATAGAAATAAATCTCAACCCATAGCACCTCTTTTGAAGATCCAAGAAGCTTTTCTTATCAAGTAAGTCTTAGTGTTCTTTGTGTTCACACCTTTTCAATTTTGTTTTATTCAAATTCAATCATAACTAGATTATATGTATTATTATATAACATGTTTTTATAATAGTCCTAGATCTAAGATAGATCAACGCGTCAAATAAACATGAAATCATCGAAACATTGTTTAAACATACCAAACTTGAATTTCCAGAATTTGACAAATTTACAAGGCCTACTTCGCATAGCCATGTTCCTTTATAACAAATCCTTTTTGATGATTCTTTTTATTTTTTGAAATTAATTTTAGAGTCTTAGCTTTACAACCATATAAAGAAACTATTCTAACTCATTGATTTGACCCCTCAAGCAACTCACACAAGTTTAGTGCGTGAATGTTTAAAGCTGTCAAAACCCTAAATTTTGCAAAGTTTTCAATATTTTCATGAATATAATTAAAAGCAACAATTTTTATATAAAAATCCAAACATATTGATCCTCATGATTATCTATTAATTTCAAATCGTGTTCCTAGTAGAATTCTTCATATTTTCAATTATAAACCTCTATAATACAACTTGTTTATTCATATCCTTGATAGTCTTATATTTACACTTATTCCTTATACTTTCTAAACATACCAAACACCTCTTTGACTTGGTCTAGTGTATATATAGAATCGTTTCACTCGGTATGTAATTATATGGTAAGCAAAAGGTTCTAACTAAGTAAAGACGGGGTACTTAAGTGATGAAAATCCACCGGCTCTTTTTGAGAATCTTTTTGTTAGATGTGCTACTCTGGGATGATACATATTTAGTATACGAAAACCACTTTTGACATTTTCACAATAAACCCCTCAACTATCTATAAATATAATAAACTAACTAAATAAACTTACTTAGAGTAAATCCTCACTCCAAGTTACTACAAGTTACAGGATCAACCCACCTACTTTACAATGTAAATTCATAGCCCTATTTTCTTCTGTATTTTGGGGTGAAAACATTGTAAGCCCCGTTCCCGGGCACCTCACAATTGGTCATTCATCGCACATAAGTCATACAATATACATTTATTTAAAACATAGCAGCGGAATAACTTAAAACCATTTCATATTTTGATGACAGCTTTTGCAAAATAATACAATTTAGTAACTGTTACAAAATATCATAATTGCATTACATCACAAAAACGTAATTGTTACAGAAATCGATGCCATCCCAAAAATGCCAAGTAGCTTCCCTGTACCATCCTCAGCAACAATCACCTGCCAACTGGAAAATACATAAAAGTCAGCGTTACTGAGTGAGTTCTAGTTTTATAAAATATATATTACCTTTCGCTCGTTAAAACATTTTCTTTACTATCGCACATAATCACACATCATACGTACAACAAGGTAATATTTGTTATCTTCCCTCATCGTTCATTTCGTACATATCGCATATTTCGTACTTATCGTACTCTTCGTACATTATTTATTATCTTTCACTTCTATCTAGATTCTGTCAAGGTTTACCCTACTCATGGCACGCAACCATGATTTCTGAGGTCGAATGACAAGGATCCCGTTTCGTACCTTATTAATATCTTTCGTTAACGTTCTTTTCATAAGTTATCACTTCGTTCGTTTCATACTTTATCGTCTCGCTCGTTTCGTACTAATCCAGATCCTGTCAGGTTTTTCCCCCATCGCGGTCCAAAACCGCCATTCCGAGCACAAAGCTCCTTTACTAATTGGCACGAAGCCCATGACCCGAAGCCACAATTCTAGGCATAAAGCCCCGTTACTATTGGCATAAATCCCGTGGTCTGAAACCACCATTCCAGGCACGAAGCCTCATTTCTAATTGGCACGAAGCCCGAGGTCAAATGACAAGGATCTCGTTCGTACTATGGGTTCAGTCACCTAGACTGTTTCCCCCTGTGTGTGAACCCTCATGGGTCAAAATCGCACGTTATAACACACAGTTGAGCTATCAACTCACAAAGAGTTGTAATCATTCTTTCTTTCTTCTTGCAAGCCTTTTCTTTCTTTCATTACATTTCAATTTTCATCCCTGTTATCTTTCTTTTCATTGTGTTATACTTTACATTCATTCACTCGTTCTTCATACTACGTAAAGTATTAATACAATACTTAACGTATGTTATACTACAATATAAATACGATTTGAAAACTAATAAAAGATAACAACTTATATACATAGGCATGTCACACATTAATCATATTATCATGCATATACTATTCATAAACCCTGACTTATTTATGCTTAGAATAATCCAAACCAGCCCACCAGTCAAACTAGGGTCAAACCTAAAATTCTATTTTTCCTCAAAATTCAGAAATAATTCTAATTGTTCTGGGCGCATGGGCACTATGCAGGCGCATGGCCACTATGCGGGCGCATGAACACTATGCGGGCGCATGAACACTTAGGCACATGGGACACTTTGGGCGCATGGGCACTATTTGGGTGCATGACCCAACACTTAACCATTCTGGAAAATTCTAGGCGCATGAGCACTATGCAGGCGCATGGGCCTGACTTAGGTGCATGGGCACTTAGGCGTGTTAGGCACACTTAGACATTTAGGTAGTTGGGCGCATGGGTACTATTTCAGGCGTATGAACAACTACTTGTAACTAACATCACCATAATTCTAGCCTAAATTTGATTCTAACAGATTCTAAGTTTAATTCTTACATTCTAAGCATCAAAAACACATCAATAACATCTTCATAACCATAAACCATCCCAATTCATACCCCACCCTCATACACACATACATATTCATATGGGTATAAATATCCATTTTATAAAATTGTTTATACATGTATTTCCAGCCCCAAAATCAGTTAAAACATGTAAAGGGGGGGGGGTTCTAGAACTCACCTTAGCTGCTCTCAAGTTTAAACTCTTCAACTTGAGCTTCTCAGATGATTCTAACACCTAAACATGTCCAAAAACACGTACCCGAACAATTACATACACACGAGAACATGTAGAAACCGGTTTTATAGCTAGAAATCCATAAAAACCAACCCAATTATACTAAATTTACTTACCTTAACTGAAATTGGCTGCCCTCGCTCTCTAGAACCGGATATCTTCTGCTTTCTCTCTCTAAAAATGTCGAGAGCTTGAATGGCAGAAGGTGTGGGCGGCCATACTTGCTTTTGTACAAAATATAATATATTATTTTGTAATTTTGACACATTTAACCCCTCAACTTGGGTTAAATTGTATTTTTCAATTTTATTCTTCTTTTACAACTTTTTAAAATATCCGGGTGTTACAAACATGCTCTCTATGCCAAAATGGGAATTGAAATTCTAAACTCAAAAGTATTGCAAACTTAATGAAACATTTTTAATACTAGTAAATTTAAACTGACTATATATGTTGCTATATTTTATGAAATATTTTACTATAAAGTCAATTGATTTTCCTAAAATGTACACAACTACTAACTTTAGGAAGCCAAGAGAGTACGTAAATAGATATATTGGCTTGACACGCCCGTTTGGTACTTGGGTTGATACATGCCAATCATCAAATGTTCTTTGAATCAACATATTCTTTTTATTTGAAAGAAGCCGAAAGTTTAGAAAGTACATACTAGACAAACATACTATTAGCCCGATCTCTTATGTCAGGGGATTAAAAGGAAGGACAATCAATCACAACGGTTTATTATGGACTCATATATAATAGTTTAATTACTTGTATTTGGAAGACTGTTTGTTGATTTGTATATGATTATTTACTATATGCATACTTTTAAAACTATATTATCACTAACCTTTAGTTGACATATTGTAGTACTTTTTCAAGTAATGAATTTTAAGTTTGTTGTTTTACGTATGTTAGGTTTTAAAAACAAGATTTAATTGGCCCTAGTTAGACTTTGAATAAATTAAAGACTTATTTGCTTGTTGGTTTATTTATTGCTAGAATCGAATATAATTATTTATTCAGTTTTAATAAGTAATTTTCTTTAGCACTTTTTATCATTGTGTTATGAATCAATTTCATCACGCACTTGTTGTTTCCGCTTTAGTCGGAGTGTTATACTTGTTAAGGTATACTTCTTATGGGGTACCATACTCCCTTAGGATGTTCTGTGTGATTTTTCTCATAATTGTAGGGCATAAAAAAGAATTTAATGGAATGTTAGGGGATAGAGTTTTGTTTTAGGATATCATAAAATAAAAGAAAAAGAAACCCATAGATGAAATACAATCAAAGAACAACATAAAATCCATCATTTTCATCACTTGTATTCTATTACTTTACTCCTAAACATCATGTGTGGCTAACCATCTTTATCATAAACTGGTTATGTTGGACTTAACAAAGAGCATTAAGAATTAATGCAAGAAAGTATGATGCTTGTCATTATCAAAACAATCAACTAAATGTGTTTCATCATACAATTCATACATTAGAAACACATTAACATCATTAACATTCATAATAATCACTAACAACTATGAAAATTTTCTTTTTCAGATTTGTATATAAAGAAATTTTTGCCAAGTCATTCACAGCGGATGAGTAATCTCCACAGCGGATGAAGTGTTCCATCACAGCGGATGAACAACTTTGCAGCGGATGAACAAAGTCTCCATAGCGGATGAACAACTTCCACTGCGGATGAACAAAGTCACCACAGCGGATGAACAACTTCCACTGCGGATGAACAAAGTCACCACAACGGATGAACAAAGTGTTCACAGTGGATGACTAATTTCACAGCGGATGAAGATTGTTCTCACAGCGGATGAAGAAACTTCTCCACAGCGGATGACTTATTCCCACAGCGGATGACTTAGACACTTAGGATTATGTTTATGTAATTTTCATTTACATAAGGGTAGATTAGTAATTGTACATAGCTTTTGTGTATAGGCTATAAATAACACTCTACCCTAATCCTTTGTAAACTTTTGAACAATTATCAGTCAAACAAGCATTTTTAGTTTTTGTGCATTCAAACACACACAAACACACACTCATACACTGAAATCATACACATTAACCATGGGTTTCCGCACCATGTTTGATGTTTGTTGAATTTGTGAGAGATTAGAAAAGATCCTTGGAGAAACACTACTTGTTCATATTGAATATCTTTCTTTGTAAAGTTTGTATTCAAATATGCTTGACTGAAAGTTCAAGAGAGTGTGTTTT
>BJCO01454983.1:0-20880 GCA_018326465.1 Flaveria floridana | reverse complement strand
ACCTGATATGTTGTAAACACATGAAACTGGGTCATTCGCAGGAGCATATGCGAATGAGACTCAGTCGTACGACTGAGCCATGCTAATGGACCAGTCGTGCGACTAAGAGATGCGATTGGGGCATTCGTAAGACAGAACCATAAGAATGGTCCAGTCGTACGATTGAACCACACGCATGGTCCAGTCGTACGATTGAACCATACGCATGGTCCAATCGCACGAATGGGCCCAGTCGCATCTAATATGGGCCGAGGCCTATATATACTAGTTTCAATGTGTAGAAAGTAAAGGTTTATGAGAGGGTTTGTGCCCCGGCCTAGGTGCTGCCGGATGAGAGGGGAGATCATGCTCGATTTCCCCTTGCCAAAAGTCTTGATTCTTAAGTTGTAATGAGCTTAAAATCGTTGGGTTTTATTAATGAAATCATTCGATTATTGTTCTTACTATTGTTTGTCTTTTGGTTTATCACCTTCCGTCAAGAACACGCTCGGATGTTCATCGATCCAGCGACTTCACAAATGTTAGCAAAATAGACATAATCATAGACATATTGATTGAAGGTATGTTTATCCTCTTAAACTCATGCTAGGTTAATATTTTGATGCTAGTGATCTTTATCATGTTTTTGAGTTGATTGAGTATTCAACATATACCTCACACTCAAAAGCATTGCAAGGTCAACCACCCACATGAAATGCACGATAGAAATTTTTCACAACTTACTTGACCGGGTCATTTAAATTATGACATCTCATTTTAATTGATCCTCATTGGATTCATTTATTTTGATCATTTTGTTTATTTGATCCACATTGGGATTCTTTATTACTTCACTTTGGAAGGTGATCCTCTTTGGGATTCTTTTTTTTCATTCACATGGAATGTATTTCTTTTATTGCTTCATCCAAGATGGATGTGTTCCTTATTGGGAATCTTGTTGGATCATGTCATCAACACTATGTTCTTGTTTCTCTAGATCTTTGCTCAGCAAAACAAAGGAGAAACTGATGTGTGTAAATAAGATTCATAAGGCATCAGTGCTTGGTGTGTTTAGGTTATAACACACACACACATTTGGATAAGCTAATACTTACGCATACTTTGATATGAAAGATTCACAGTTGAATATGAGCTTTAATTCATCACAGTATGTGTCTTCTTTTCCAAGCTGATCCTACCCGCATATCAGATAAGTCATGTCAGTTATTTAAGATATATAAACAAGCACAATGAAGGATATAAGGACTGTAATTATATCATTTCCCTGAAAGTATAAAGTATGTTCTTTAACAAAATAACTTCTTTTTGTATTTTTTTGTAATATTTGAATGTTTTTGTTAATTTTGGTTTTTATTCAAGGTTAATCATGCCAATTGATTGAACTAAGAATTCAAACCGACTAGAATCAACTGCCTTAGTGAATAAATCAGCTAATTGATTGTCCGTGTGGACCTGTATCAATTTGATTAACCCTTTTTTAGCAAAGTCTCTCAAAAAATGATATCTAATTTCATTGTGTTTTGTTTTTGAGTACTGAACTGGATTATTTGTTATGAACATTGCTGTTGTGTTGTCAATGTGAATTGGTGTATGCAAGAAGTTAAACCATAGTCAATCACCTGGTTTTGAATCCAGAGAACTTGAGAACAATAAGCTGATGTTGTTATGTACTCAGCTTCTGCTGTTGAAACATACATATTCGTCTAGTTCTTGCACTTCCAGGAGACCAGTCTGGGACCAAGAAATTGATAACCACCAGAAGTGGACTTCCTATTGAAGTTGTATCCCTCGTAGTCACT
This sequence comes from Flaveria floridana, assembly GCA_018326465.1. NCBI lineage: Eukaryota > Viridiplantae > Streptophyta > Magnoliopsida > Asterales > Asteraceae > Flaveria > Flaveria floridana. The sequence goes on along the minus strand of BJCO01454983.1, from coordinate 19,081 downwards.
ATCTCGTTTACATAGAGATTGAAATCTCCTTCCTTTGGATACCAAAGTCAAAGTGCAGGCTCGCCTTCAAGATATTTGAATATCCTCTTGACTACATTCACATGAGATTCCTTGGATCTTCTTGATACCTGGAACAAACACATAAACCAAACATTATGTCAGGTCTACTAGCTGTTAGAAACATGAGTGATCCAATCATAGATCAATAATTAATCTGATCTACTGATTTTCCTTCAATATGGTTTCCACATATTTTGAATTATTAATGAAGATTCCATCTGTTGTTTGTTATACTTGCAACCCTAAGAAGAAAGTGAGTTCCCCCATTGCATTTATTTGGAACTTGGAATGCATAAGGTCTTCAAAACCCTTTTAGAGTTCCTTGATTATTGAGCCAAAAATGATATCATCCATATAAATCTAGACTAGCAACATTTCTTTTCCTTTTTTTGTAAAGAGTCTAATTAATCTTTCCTCTTTTATACCCGTGTCCAAGAAGGAAGGATGATAGAGTCTCATACCACTTTTGTGAGGCTTGATGTAGACCATACAACACTTATCAAGGTTGTATACCCTATGAGGGAAATCTGGGTCTTCAAATCTAGGAGGTTGACTCACATAGACTTATTCAGAAATTATTCCATATAAGGAAGCATACTTTACATCCATTTGATACATTGTGAATTTCATAGATCCAGAGTACGCAAGGAAAAGTCTAATGGCTTCTAATATGGCTACAGGAGCAAACACATCATCATAATATATTCTTTCTTCTTAAGTGTATCCCTGTGCAATTAATCTTTCGTTACTTCTGATGACAATGCCCTTATCATCAGTATTGTTTTTGTATAGCCATTTGGTAATGATAGAGTATTGACCCTCGGGAAGATCTACCAGTTGCCATACTTCCTGTTTCTTGAACTGGAGCAACTCTTACTGCATTGCCTTAATCCAGCTGTTGTCTTGAAGAGCCTCTTTTATGTTCTTGGGTATTGTCTGACATAGAAAACAAGAAAACAAACAAATGTTTGTAGTACTTGACTTGCTTCTAGTCACCCGCTTATCAAGTTCACCAATGATGCTTGACACTGGATGATCCTTATGTATTCTAGTGGTTGGAATAGAGTCACTAGCAATTTATACATCAAGGTTGGAGACATTCAGATCATCTTGGTAAGAGGCACGCTCTGGTAGTGATGTGGGAAAGTGATGAAAGTAGTCAAAGGCTTCATCTGTTTCTGCTTCATCATCTGCTGCACTTTGAAGAATATAATCATTTGTATTTTTCTCCATTTCAACATGCACTGTAGCTGGTTTTGGATTCCTCGCTTCATGAGATGGTTCTACTGGAGGAGTAGGAATTGAACTAGGATCAGTCTCAGTTGAAACACTCTGATTTTATGATACTTGTCTGATATGATCAACTTGCAATGGAACATCATCATTAAGTTAATCAGCAGATGTAGGAGGAATCATGGGGAAATCATCTCTTCTTTCTACTAGTCTAGAATTTCCAGCTGATTGTATGTTACCTGCATTTGACAAGTGAAACTGATCAAAAGATCTGGTAAATGAGTCAATATCAAACAGCCAGTCGGGACCATTTATTGACTTAGAAAATGAATGTTCATTGAATTGAACATTAGTTGCTTCATCAAAGATGTTTAATCTAGGATTTAAATACTCTGAAAGCCTTTGAAGATGAGGAATAACCTATAAAAAATCCCTCATCAGACTTTGAGGAAAACTTTGCTAAATGATCTCGGGTGTTTAATATTGATATAGAACTACCGACTTGAAAAATCCAATGTATAGTTTTCTGTAAAAAAGAAGTTCATAAGGAGTTTTGTTGCTTTCTTTGACTATCAAAATTCAATTTTGTACAAAGCATGATGTGTTAACTGCTTTTACCTAAAAGGTAATTGGCAGTTTAGCATCTGCTAGCATTATTCGTGTTGCTTCAATTAATGATCTATTTCTTCTTTCAACTACCCTTTTCTGTTGAGGAGTTCTAGCTGCACTGAATGAGCAATGCCTTGGGTTGTACTAAATGAACTTAGATCTTCAATTTTGAATTCTATACCATTATCACTTCTAATTGATTTTACTTTATGATCAAGTTGATTTTCAATTTTAGTGATAAAGTCTTTTATTATTTGTGATGCTTCATTTTTATGACATAAAAAAGAAAACCCATGTAAAACATGAATAGTCATCAATGGTCACCAAACAATAATGTTTCTTTCCAATGGTCATAACATGAGTTGATCCAAAAAGATCCATGTGAAGTAACTTCAATAGAGTTTTGTTTGTGTTCACAAGCTTTGGTTTATTAGAAGACTTGTGTTGTTTTCCTTTGAGACAGGCAAAATAATGGTCAATGAAATGGAATTCTTTTTACAGTAAACCAATTACTTGGTTTCCTTTGACCAATCTGTGCATGTTTTGAAATTTGTATGTCCCAAACGTCCATGCCAAAGTTCTAACTCGTCAAATGATGCTTTAGACACAAGACATGTTTCTTCTGTAGGATGTGTAGAATGAAGGTTTAAGACATAGGTTGTATTCTTCCTTGGAGTCTTCAAGATAACCCATTCTTCAGAAATTTGAAATCCAGGTTTCAGAATGGAGCAATGGGTGTTAGTTAAGTGAGTACAATATTTCTTGCCACAGATCTGAGACACGCTAAGAAGATTGAGGATCAGCTTCTCGTAGTAGTGCACTCTATCAAAGCTCAGTAATCCATTCTTCATAGATCCTTTACCAGTAAGTCTGCCACCTTGTAAATCTCCACTAAATGCTATAGTAGTTCCTTGGATATGCTTGAAGTCATGGAGGAGGGAAGTGTATCTTACCATGTGTCGGGAGCATCTACTATCCACATACCATAAGTTGTTGGACTTATATGGATGACCCTACAAGAAAAAAGAAACTATTTAGAATATGGAACCCAAGCCATGATGGTCTTGGGTTTCCCGTTCCTATCCATGACTGTAACTTCTTGATATTTTCCTCTAGGTTGAGACTTAGAGGATGATGCTTTGATGGGTTTGTGTGGGATTCTTCTTGGTTTCTTCTGATCAATTTCAACTGAAGTGTCAGAAGAGTAGTCAAACCTTTGATCTCTATTTCTAGATAGAAATTAGGCATGTTTTTTATTTTCAAAAATCATTTTTGTTTCATATTTTTATTTAAATTGTGTTTGACACTCTTTAACTGCCAATTGTCATAGAAGTCATCATTAGAATATGAAATTCTTGAATTTTTATTATGTTGTGGACTTCTAGCTTTGACCTTACCAGCTGAAATTGGCAAGATGGGCTTGTCTTATGGGATTCTCAAGCCATTTTGATTGAAGAAGCAATTAGATGTATTGTGATTTGTCATATCATATACAGAATGATACTTGTTAAAATACCTTTTGTTTGAGTGATTGTTCATGTCACAGATTGAGCAATATTGATTAAAATAGCACTCAACTGTGTTATGATTGGACATGTCACAATTTTCATAGTACATCTGCTTGATCTTTGTTTTGGAGGAAGAAGCTTCATTATGTTTAATTGGTTTTGATTTTGATCATTGTTTTACTTTTGTTAAAGAAGCAAGTTCATCCTTGTTGATATCAGTAGATTATTTCACAATTCTACTATGTAGTTTATTTAAAGGATGTCATTGCTTCTTTTTAGTCTTTCTCAACTCTGTATCAAATTGATCAACATCCTTTTTGTTAAAAATATCAAAACCTGTTCCTTGTTTTGATTTATGTGGTGAGCTCAGTTTAATTTTCATTTTTGGTGTTTGAATCTTGGGTGATTTCACTCTAAAGGATGGAGAAGCTAATGCTTTGCCTTTAGTTTTCATTGAAACCATTTCTGATTTGATTGAATTTTTAGGGGATTTCATCTCACCATCAGATCTGCCTTCAGCATTGGGTTTCAAAGGCAATTTAGCATTCTCAACCACTTTGAGTCTTTCTAGAATGAATTTAAGGAACAATTTCCTTGACTGGACTCTTTTGTTTCTTGACACTTACATACTCTTTGATCTTGATTGGATGACCTAGTCTGATTTTATCCTCATTTGTTTTAATGTAAATATTTGGATTGTTTTGAGGATTGGTTATCAATGAAACTACTGTTTTTGTTTCAGTAACTTTAGGTTTATTTGATTTAGACAAAGTGAATGGCTCAGGCATGATAGTGTAATTGGCATTTTATGATGGAGGACAAGAATTATATCCTACCCCAGTAATATCTTTGGGTTCCTTTTATGAATCAAGTAACTCTTGTAGCCAGTTTGTGATTGCTCAGCTTTGGTGGCTGATTGCTCAGCTTTGGTTTTGGTTAACAATTTAGTTAACTTCTCAGTCTCAGCAACAAGAGTATACTTTTCACCATGCAGTTTTTTAATATCTAAAAGTAATGACTTAATTTTGATTTCAAAGCCTTTCATTTCATGTCTTAACATTTCAAATTTTACCTTTTCTTCTTTGATTTTCGCAGCCAGTTTGTGATTATGTTGTCTGTATCCTTATAATTCATTAATGCAATTTATAGAGATTTGATTTTACCTTAGATGGCATGGGAGTTGGACTATCATTGATGTGAGTCATGAGTGCATGATTTTGAATTGAGGTTTTACTTCCTCTGCATACAGGCTCCAATCACAGACTCCATCTTTTCTAATGACAAGTGCATTTGAGGTTGATTGGTTGTTTCCATGGGCTTGCTGAGTCAGTTGATGCAGACTTTGATGAGATTGTTGATGGTGATGCTGATGCTGAAACTGATTCTGATGACTTGATTGAGGAGTTGATGTTAATTGAGATGATGGTTGACTATGTGAATTTCCCTGGTAGTTGTTGGTGCTTCTGCGGGGGGCATTACATTCCCTTGAGAAGTGATCAACCATACCATAGTTAAAACACTTCACCTTGGATTTTTCATATCCAAACTTTTTGTTTTCATTCAAGCTTAGCTTCTTTCCCTTTCTAAACATTTCTTTTGCTCTCATAGCAATCATGGTGATTTGCCATTGTAAATCCATTTCTTCAACATCATCTAGATCCATTTCTTCCCGATCTACTTGTATCAAGTGAGCTGATGTGAGTCTTCCTCCCAAGTATGCCTCAATGCTTGCAACAAAGGCATTGTAAGTAGCCTTTCTTTCTTTAGATTTTTTATCAATAGGCATGCTAGTAGGTGTGGAAGTGGATGGATTGGGTGATGATTGCTTGTGTTGTTGAGATGATGCAATGAATCAAGAGGTTCTGGATTGATCTCTAGAAGACAAAAAATCATCTTCTTCAGTTCTGAAGGCATTTTCCACAGAATGAGTTTCTAAAGGAAATTTGTATGCCTCGATAACTTGAGGTCCACTCAAGTTTCTGCTTCTTTCATCCAGCTCAAGAGCTTCAATTTTTGCTATCATGATATCTAAGCTTATGCTTTCTAAATCAAGTGTTTTTTTAGCATGGTAATATTCTGCTTCGCACTTTTTGGTAGACTATGGAGCATTTTCATGTTCATTTCTTTTTCCTTATAAGTAAATCCCATAATCTCCAAATCATTCACCAATTGGACAAATCTATGAAGTTGTTTTGAGATAGATTCTCTCTTGGTGTGATGGAAGGTTATATATTGATTAACCAGTTTGTCTTTGTTAGTCTCAGTCACCTCACTAATTCCTTCACACGTGATCTGCAGTGCATCCCATACACCTTTTATTGTGCCATATTTTTCTAATCTTTTAAGGAAATCTGTCTTTAAAGACTGAGTCAGAATTGAGTAGGCTTTATGGACAATCTTATTCTTCTTATATTCATCATCATCAAGATTAAGATTTGGATCAATGGGACTTCTGACAGTCTTGTATTGTTCTGCTTGATCAGCAATTAAAGAAACTGGAATGTAAGGCCCCTTGCATATAGATATCCAATAATCTGGATCTACACCTGTAATATTAGTTTCTAAACCGGATTTTCCATTGCTGAAACTCATATTTGTATTTATGCATTGGTGGTTTAGAAGCATGGCCAAGTTCAGTAAAGTTAATAGAATCCATGTTTAATAAACTAATTTTAGAAGGTTTGAATATGGCTTAAGTTGTTTTTTATGTCCAATAGTTAAACTAGTCCAGGATTCAGGTATATTATATGAACAGTAATAGCAGCAGGGTTTTCAGATATCCAACAGTTAATTTGGGGTCACTTTTTGTGGATTTTATGTGATTTTGGTTGGTTTTAGTCACAGATTTAGAAGTCGAATGATGGTTTTCAGTTGTTTCAACTTGAAAATCAGTGAACGTTGATGAAGTTTTTCAGTATTTTCCAGCAGTATGCTTATTAAGAGTAGAAACTTGTTCATAAACAACTCAACCACAAGATCAGTCGATTTTCAGTCAAGATCAGTGTAGATCTTGAGATGAATCCGAGAGCCAAAGCTCTGATACCAAATGAGTGGGTTCGAGAATGATATTCTCTATTGATGTGACTTTAATAAGGATCGAATATGATGATTGAGTCAATGATTAAGTAGCGGAAATACCAAATCAAAGAACATAAAATGCGGAAATAATACTCTTAAATGCTTTGTGTATTGATTGATGATAAGCAAGTTACAGTGGGTGCAAGGGTTTTTAATACAGTTAGTTGACAACCTCAGAACCTCATAACTTGAATACTAGGTTTCTTACAAACTGGAAAACTTACATATGATGGATATTTTGTTCTATTTATAAGCAGACATAAAGCCTGTACAAAATGACTAAACTATCCTGATAGCTATAACAATATTAGTCTAACAACAAAAGGCTTCATCAGCATTTGTGTTTTACCATCCGTATTAACTAATGCGTGTAAGGCCCCGTTCTTGGTGACCTCACAGTTGGTAATTCATAACACTAAACATACATATTATTATACATTTCATAAAATATTACAGCGGAATTCATTGACAAAAACCATCCATTTTATTAATAAGTATCGTTGTTATGAAATACAACATCATTAAACTACAAAAGACAACATCCTTTGATTGCATTACAAAACAACAATAATAACATGCATGAATGGATGTCAGTCTTGCCCTGCCAAGTAGCGTCCCTGCGTGCCATCCTCAATAACCATTACCTGCCAACTGAAAATGCATAAAAGTCAGCGTTGCTGAATGAGCTTTAGTTTTATAAGTATCAAGTTACTTTATAAGTTTCGTATGTAAAAATACTCTTTTCCTTGAAATACTTTCTTTACTATCTCACATGTTCATTCGTTTCGTACTTTATCCTTTCGTTCGTTTCGTGCTTTATCTTTATCGTTTGTTTCGTTCTTTATCATTATCGTTCGTTTCGTACTTTATCATTGTCGTTAGTTTCATACTTTATTACTATCTTTCACTGATTCTAGATCTTGTCAAGCTTTTTCCCTATCATGGCCCGAAGCCACCATTCTAGGCACAAAGCCCTGTTTCTAACTGGCACAAAGCCGTATCATATCATGGCACAAAGCCCGGGGTCGAATGACAAGGATCTCGTTTTCTAGTACGGGTTCGGTCAATACACTGATCCCCCTGTGTGTGAACCCTTACGGGTTAGTCACAACCGCAGGTTATAAAACACGCAGCTGAGCTAACAACTCTCAAAGAGTTGTGATCCTCCTTTAAATCTGCTTGCAAGCCTTTTCTTTTTTTTTTGTTACGTTTCACTTTTCATCCTTGTTATCTTTCACTTTATTATATTATACCTTACATTAACTCCTACATTCATCGTACTACATAAAGTTATAACGTAATACTTGGTGTATATTATAATATAATATACTCGTTTTGAAAACCATAAAAGATAACATGTCATGCACATATGCATAAAATACATTCAGCATCACATCATAAATATTCTATGCATAAACCCTCACATATTCTTGCTTAGAGTGGTCCAACACAGTCCATAAGTCAAACTAGGGTCAAACCCTAAAATTCTGTTTTTCTCAGACTTTCTGAAAAATTTTCTAAGTGTTGGGCGCATGGGAACTATTTGGGCGCATGAAATCTGTTTGGACGTTTCTCCACTATGCAGGAGTATGAGCTTATACTAAATCATTTTCTCACTTAGGTGCATGAGCCTCTTGGCACATGGCCACTATTTGGGCGCATGACCCTACACTTAGACGTTTCAGCCAAAATTTAGGCGCATGAGGCACTGTTAGGCGCATCAGTTTACACTTAGAAATTCCAAGGCATTTCTAGGCGCATGGACTACTGTTTGGGCGCATCAACATTCACTTAGACTTTTAAGCCTATTTTTCAGACGCATGAGCCCTATTTGGGCGAATGACCATACTTAAAATCTTTCTAAGGCAAAAACATAGGCACATGGGCCCTGTTTGGGCGCATGAGCACCTAAATATGTTTCTAACATATTTTTTAGTCCCAAACGTAATCCTAGCATGTTCTAAGCCTTACACTAACATTTAAGCCTTAACTTAGTGTACACAACCACAACACATTAACATACATGCATTAAAACATTCGGTTATACATATAACTTTTATAAAAAAAACATTTACATGCATTTTCATCCTTGAAAAACTTTTAAAGCATGTAAAACTTGGGGTCTAGAAACTCACCTTAGCTGCTTTCAAGTTTAAACTCTTCAACTCGATCTTTTCAAGAGCTTCTAACACCTATACGTGTCCAAAAACACATACCCGAAACATGTATACACATGAGAACATGTAGAATTCAGTTACATAGCCAAAAATCCTTAAAAACCAAACCCAATTATGTTAGATTTGCTTACCTTGCCCGAAATTGCAGTTTTCTCTCTCTAATTGTCGAAAGATCTCCTGCTCTCTTTCTAACAGCCGAGACAATTGATGTATGCAGAAGATGTGGGTGGCCATACCCACTTTATACAAAATAATAATATTATTTTGTCCTATTTACACTTTATACCCCTCCTCTTTGGCTTCTTTTTCTTTTTCACCAAAATATCTTTCTTTTATTTCTCTTTTCTTTTTTTTCTTTATTTGACAAAATTTTTCGGGTGTTACACGTCCACCCCCTTTAAAGATGTTTCGCCCCCGAAACTCATCACTCCTCGAATAACTGTGGGTAATGTTGTCTCATCTCTTCTTCAGTCTCCCATATAGACTCCAAACCCTTTTGGTGTTTCCACTGCACACGCACTAGTAGAACCACTTTATTCCTAAGCCTCTTTTCTTTTCGATCAATGATTGCCACTGGTTACTCTACATAATTGAGCCGTTCATCCACTTCCATATCATCTAGTGGTACAATCATATCTCCATCAGCTAAGCACTTTCTCAGATGAGATACATGGAATGTCGAGTGAATTCCACTTAGCTCATCGGGTAGCTCCAGCCTATAGGCCACCTCTCCTACTCGAGCAATGATTCAAAAAGGTCCTATATACCTCAGGCTTAGCTTGCCTCTCTTCTGAAACCGAATAATTCCTTTCCAAGGTGAAACCTTCAACATAACTCGGTCGCCCACCTTGAATTCGATTGGTCTACGCCTCTTGTCGGCGTACGACTTTTGTCTATCTTTTGATGCCTTCATAAAGGATTTGATTCTTTCTAATTTTTCAATGTAGCCTTGATCACCTCAAGGCTTCCCATCTCTTTCTACCCAATGTCACCCCAACATACGGGCGTCCTACACCTCCTACCATATAGCATCTCAAATGGGGGCATACCAATACTGGCATGATAACTGTTGTTGTACGAGAATTCTGCTAACGGTAAGTGGTCATCCCAACTTCCTCCAAAATTGATCACGTATGCTTGAAGGATATCCTCGAGCGTCTGAATCGTTCTCTCAGATTGACCATCTGTCTGGGGATGATAAGTCGTGCTAATTTGTAGACTCGTCCCCATCGCATCATGGAATCTCTTCTAAAACTTGGATGTAAACCAAGTGTCGTGATCTGACACAATAGACACGGGCACACCATGATGAGCTACAATCTCTTTAATGAACAGATCCGCTAATCTCTCAGATGAATACGTCTCGTGGATCGGTAGGAAGTGAGCACTCTTCATTAGTCGATCAACGATCACCTAAATGGTATCGTACCCCGTTGTCATACGAGGTAGCTTAGTAATAAAATCCATAGTGATGTGCTCCCACTTCCACTTGGGTATATCAAACGGTTGGATCTTTCCGTATGGTTTCTAATGTTCTACCTACACTTGCAAACAAGTAAGGCATTTGCTCACGTACTCTACTACGTCACGTTTCATTCCCGACCACCAATAATCTCTCCTCATATCCTGATAAATCTTCATGGCACTGGGATGAATTGAGTATCGAGTCTTATGAGCTTCATCCATGACTCGCCCCCGTAGATCTCCATAACCAGGGATCCATATCCGTCCATTCTGGGTCCTAACACCAAAAGTGTTCTTATCTAATTCTAAGACTAGACCTCTCATTCGTTCGGAATTTAGGTGATCCTCTTTCAACGCCTCATCTTGAAATCATTTTACTTGGGTCATTACATCAACGGTCATAACCAGCTGATAAGCTTTCACCCGAATCAGCTCGGGTCTCTTCTTTCAACTAAGGGCATCAGCCATGACGTTGGCCTTACCCGGATGATAATGGATCTCACAATCATAATCCTTGATAAGCTCTAACCATCTATTCTGCCTCATGTTGAGATCCTTTTGCTCATAGAAATACTTTAAGCTCTTGTGATATGTGAAGATGGTGCACTTCGTCCCGTATAAGTAGTGCCTCCAAATCTTCAACTTAAAGACCACAACCGCTAACTCCAAATCGTGGGTAGGGTAATTGACTTTGTGGGTTTTCAGCTGTCAGGATACATAGGCTATTACCCTTCCACGTTGCATTAACACGCAACCTAATCCCGAATAGGAAGCATCCGAATATACCACTAAGTTTTTAGCTATCGGGATACATAGGCTATTACCCTTCCATGTTGCATTAACTCACAACCTAATCCCGAATAGGAAGCATCCGAATATACCACTATGTCCTCACTCCCTTCGGGTAACGTTAAAACAGGATCTTGAGTCAATCTCGTCTTCAACTCCTCGAAAGTATCCTCTTGTTTCTGACCCCATTCAAACTTCACATCTTTGCGGGTCAATTTGGTCAAAGGTGAGCCTATCTTGGAAAAGTCTTGTATAATTCTTCTGTAGTAGCCCACCAAACCCAAGAAACTACGAATCTCGGATGGCGTCTTTGGAGACTTCCATTGCATCACTTCCTCAACCTTTGCCAGGTCTACCATCATTCCCTCAGCATTCACCACATGACCTAAAAACTGAACCTCACGTAACCAAAAAGCACACTTAAAAATTTAACATACAACTTCTCTTTTCTAAGTGTCTCCAACACCTCGCGTATGTGGCCGACATGTTCTTCTTCACTTCTCAAATAAATCAGGATATCATCAATAAACACGATCACTGATTTATCTAACATTGTCGACACACTCGATTCATCAAATCCATAAAGGCGGCTGGCGCGTTGGTTAAACCAAAAGACATGATGAGAAACTCATAGTGTCCATAACGCTTATGAAAAGGTGTCTTAGGAATGTCCCGCTCCTTCACCTTCAACTGATGGTAACTAGATCGAAGATCTATCCTCAAGAACCAACTGGCACCTTGGAGCTGGTCAAACAAGTCATCAATCATCGGTAGTGGATACCGATTCTTCACCGTCAGCTTTTTCTGCTCTCGGTAGTCAATGCACATTCGCATACTACCGTCCTTCTTCTTCACAAACAATACCAGAGCACCCCAAGTAGAGATGCTCGATAGAATGAATCCTTTATCCATTAAATCCTACAGTTGATCCATTAGTTCCTTTATCTCGGTAGGAGCTAATCGGTACGATGTTTGGCAACAGGTTGAGCACCGGGTATCAGATCAATCTGAAACTCAATCTCACAATCTGGTGGCACACCTGGTAAGTCCTCTGGGAACACGTCCAAAAAGTCATACACAACCGGCACATCAGATAGTTGTATTACCAATGCGTCCACATCTTTCACATAGGCCAGATAGGCACTATATCCACATCTTATGCACTTTTCCGCCACCGCCATCGAAGTCACCTTTGGAACCGTAGTGACGTGATCACCGTAAACCATCACCGAAATCCTACCAGGCGCAATTAATCAAATCATCTTCTTTTGACACACGATGTTTGCCTCATAGGTTGCTAACCAATCCATTCCTAGTACTACATCGAATCCTCCTAGGGGCATCACATGTAATTTAGCAGAAAACCTATGACCTTCTAGTTCTATGACACAGTCGTCTATCATATCAGTAATTGTAGTGGACTTACCAATAGCAGTTTCTATGTCGAATGGCTTATCAATACTTCTACTACTAACAGGCAACTTAGCATAGAAATTAGCAGAAATGAAACTCCTACTAGCACTAGAATCAAATAACACAGAGGCATAAATTCGGTTTACTAGAAACATACCTGATTGTTTGTCCATCTGATCGATTCTCAGTACACTTGAGAGGTTGATTAGCTCAATAATCTTAATAACAACAAACAAACTACACAATGAAGAAGAAGAAGACACAAAGTGTTTTCAAAATATATCAATAATGGTCCAGTACCATGAAGTAGAACAAAGCTCAATGTATTTCTATGAAGAACAAGCTTACAAAAGGCTCTTGCAACAGTATACAATGATTAGGGTTTTTGCAAGGATACCCAACAATGACAAAGATCAAACATATATATAGTAATTATAGTTTCGCTGATAGTTTCATTGTCAGCAAAACTATCCTGCCAAAATTACAGTTTCGCCCAGCTAGACAGACAGTTTCGTCAGGTAAAACTAAAGTTTCGTTGTGCAGCAAAACATTACTAAAGTTCATACTTACAAAAGTAAAGTAACATAAAACCTATTACAATTAAACATAATCAAAATCTAATCTAAGGTGAGTCCAACCTATACATTATCTTCAATACTTTCCCTAGGTTGGACCTCACCATCTTCATCAATCTTGATTTGTCTGATCAGCTCCAGTCTCTCCAGCTACCTCTGATGATTCTTTTGTAGTTCCTGTAGCATCTTCCTTAGAAGCTTTAGTCACTGATTCTCCTTGGTCAGCTCCTGCTTCATTAGCTTCTTCTACACATGCACTAGCCTCTGAAAATTTCTTTGTAAGATCCTGCACATCCATCCTTAACTCATTTTCTTCTCTCACCTTCTCAGGCAACTCATTCACCTCAGCCCGTACTCCTCTCACTTTATTAGCAATAGTCATAAATAGACTTGCTTCTTTCCTAGTCTCCTCTCATGCCCCTACTTTAATATGGTTCTCATAGAGAATCAGCAGGTCTTCATCATAGAAAGTAAAAAAGTTCCATTGGATCAAACAACATATACTCAATTCCAGTCTTCACCCTGATCACCACCTCCCCAGTGTTGTTGTCGTAGAACAATTTCTCAAAATGTTGTAATCTCTGGGGGAGGGGATTTGACAATCTTATCCTGCTCACCGTCTTGGGGGGTTTAACCCTTAGCACTATATTCCCTTTGCCTATTTCCCAGTCTTTGTCTTTCTTAGACCTCCTTCTCTCGACCCTTATAAATCCAAATGCCTCAAAATTATCATTCATCCCTTTCTTGAGTTCCTCCTCCAACATATTTGCCCACTCACTCAGGTTAGAGTGAATCATAGGTAGCATAACTAGCCTCATTAAATCCCACCTCGGCAAGGTCTTAAAAGCCTTCCATTTGTGCAGATAAGTGATCCCTCCCCCTCTCCTCTTGATCATGAACATCTTGAGGTCGAAGTTGTATTTCCAACTAATAACTTTCTTATCAGCCTCTTTTCTACTCAACCCTTGCATATTTTGAAAAAGGGGAGTTATCTCCTTAGTCTCCTTCTTTTTCACAAACCAATCCTCCTTCTACATCTTAAACACGTCATTCTCATCATCTCCCTTCTGGACTACATAAATTAGTGGTCTCTTATCTACTTCATAATATTCGGGCTTAGAGTCATTGTCCACTAATTGGTCATCCTTTTCCTCATCATCCACTGCACTTTTTTCAGTACCATCCACCGGTGTTTCTCTCACAAATTCCTCTCCTACTAGATCCTTCTCTACATCAAAATTCAAGTTCACAAACCCAGCTTCTATCACCTCCTCAACATTCTCAACATTCACATTCCCTCCTTCCTCATTCACACCTTCATCAGCATTTCTAACACCCGAACCTCCAGCCTCATCAGCACCTATACCAGACGTGCCCTCTCCTGCCCTAGAGGATGTACCCACATTTAGAAATGGGTATTTGGAAGTGTCAGTCAAATCATCTAACTCAGTTTGAGTTAGCTGATTGGGTAGGCCGACTGCTATCTTTAGTTCATTGACCTCAGTCAGCAATCTCTTAATCAATCTTTGTTGATCCATCATCATCCGTGTCATTCCTTTAACTATCTAATCCTTTTGCTTTTCCCTCAGCTCCTGATTAGTTAGCTTGGTTTTGATCATACTCAGCTCATTAGCTAGAGATGCATTGAGGTTCCTAATCACATCTCATCCAAACTAACTCTCTCCTCCCTTCTCGGGAGTTTAGTAAATGCTTGATGTTTATGCTTGGTCCTTCTCTCAGACTCCCCCTCTTCGGCTCTTTTCTTGGACCTTTTCTCTTTCTCAGCTCTAGCCTCCTGTGCAGCCTCCTGAATTTCTTCCTCATAGTCATAATCCTTTTCTTTTGCATACCTCTTTCGTTTCTTCACAGATTCAGCCTGTTTCTTCCTCGTCTCTTCCGCTCTCTTCTCATCAGACTCATTTACCCTCCTGATATAATTCCATCATTTTGGAGGGTACATATTTTACCATAAACGAGTGATCTTTCCACTAAAGTCGTGCCTAATTGCACAATAGTCAGCGAATATACGCATGTTCATCTATACTAGTCTCTTCATCTCCCTGTGTCTTGGTACATTAGGAATGAGATCGTCTATGATAATCTAAAGAAATCTGGGGTAAAGCAGCCACTTATCTTTCTTTAGGGCCATCACATTCTCAGCCATACAATCAATGATGAGTTTAGAAGTGTTAGTCTTCTGCCCTCTATAACAAATAACTATGGCTTTATCCCAGTCAAGGTTTAGTCCATCGGATCAACCTTTTCGGTGATCTAAGCATATAATGAATACATGAGCAATATACCTCCACTCCTTAGATAGAAAGGACTTCTTAATTTCCTTTCGTGTCCCAAAAGGAGGACCTCATAACCCATACATCGGTATGCCTCAAAAACTTCCTGATCAGTAAGAACAACTTCCTCTCCATTATCCTCCTCAAGTCTCAGCACCCGGGAGATGATCTCAGCAGTAATAATCAAGTCGTTCTCTAAGACTCTCGCCACAATCCTCTGAGGATTGGCTCTGGTGTCATACTTGGCAGTACGCCAAAATTCTTTGATGTGGAGATCATATATAGTAGTAGAATGAGAAATCGCATAAGCAATAGGAGATCTCTGAAGCCAATGGACGCAGTCTCTAAAACCCGCCGCTTTAGGATGTGCGTCATCGAGAATAGTTGTGAAGTTATTCCTCTCGTCGAACTTTAAATTAGCCATTTGATCTGAAAAGTAGATAAAACGCATTAGAATAATATATTAAAAAGAATAAAAGAGAAAAATAATTAAAAATGATAAAATTAAAGAAATAACAAAATAAATTCTCTAGGTGAAAGTATACTTTCACTGGATGAAACAGTAGTTTCGGCATGTGAAAAAGTACTTTTGGCCAGGCAGAATGTAGTTTTAGCATGCCAAAGCAGTAGTTTCAACGCGCAAAAACTATAGATTCGTCCGAGTGAAATAGAGATTTGACCAGTGAAACTGTCAAGTTTGCACGGGTAGCATGACTTTACAGTTTCGCTGAAAACGATTGTACTTTCGTTCAGTTTCGCTGGACTATCAGTACTTTCGTAGTATGAACTGCGAGAGTACCGAAGAGTCGTAGCTTAATCAGTCATTAATGTGTGGTTTAAACCTAGATTAAACTAATGTCCAGGGTTCGAAACTCATATTCGAAGGAAAAATGAGTAACAGACGGGAAACACAAGCTTAAAAACTCAAAATCTCTCAAGAGGTATACGGAGAATTCTCTGAAGTTAGAAACCCTGATTGTGCGGAAATGAAGTTATAATTTCGCAAAATGTGTTATGTAGGACTTAGTTTCGCAGATAGTGAAACTATAGTTTCACCCGTATAAGCTTTGGTCAAAACTGACCTTGCAATGTGCGAAATAGTCGACGAAGCTATAGTTTCTCCCAGTGAAACTATCAGCGAAATTATAAATTCGCTCGTAACTTAAAAACTAAAAACTATGTACCTTTTTAATAAAATTGAAAATAAAATAAAATAAGGTAAAAGAAAATTATTTTAAAAGAACTAAAGTAAAACAAAAACAAAATTAAAGAAAACAAAAGAATTTGCCCCACAAGACCTCACCAAACTTCACATAGTTTTAACATAATCAAAGAAAAGAACATAGGGAAAACGAGAAGCTGAAAAGATCTTCTGGAGAGTCATAGTTTGGTGGGATTGCTAATATACTTGTCCTTTTAAGTCCATGGTGTATTGTTTTCAACAAATAAACCACAGCTGCAGTTATCATGTTTTGATTGATTTAAAGAACACTTAAATGACTCAGTCCCCGCATACATTTGGCAAAAAGACTTATCCTGTCCTCATGATATATTGAATAAAAGACATACTCTGCTTGACTATTCCTTTTAAGAAATAACAAAGACACTTTTTTTAAAAAAAGAAAAGACCTTATAGACATCAGATGATGAGAGCTCCAGGTCCATACTTACATATAATAGAGGAGTTGATCAATTGAGTCATACAGATGAGAGCTTCAGGTCTATACTTACGTATAACAGAGAAGATCATCATATTGTGCCAATGAGAGCTCCAGGTCAGTACTATCGTACAGCAGAGGAGATCATCACTCCAGGTCAATGTTCACACATAGCAGAGGAGATTAGCACGAGGAAGAATACAAAAAGGAGCTTCTTAGATTCAAAGATGGGTAAGCATATAGATTTTAAGATAGGATGGTGAATAGAAACAATGATGGTTTCTCCTAAAAATAAATCAACGCAGAGATATCACGTTCTCAACCCTTTTTGAACAAGGAATTTAAACTTTGTGAAGGCCAAAAAAATGTCAAGGAGATTATCCGAGTCATCAAGTTTCTTATTCTGTTAGTAAGCTATGAGATTGTTGTCTACTTCGCTTTCTTGCTAAACCTATCAAGCAATCCCAACACTAAACTATTGACCTCCTTCACATCGTTCAGGCATCAGGTTTTATTTAAAAGAATTCTATAAAAGAAAACAATAGAAACATTTATTATTCTCCCCCGAAATTTCTACGGTGTAGCAAAATGGAGAAATTTCATAATATATATATATATATATATATATATATAAATATATATATAGTTTTATATTATTTTATTTTATTTTAAGTTTTTTATGAAAAATGATGAAGGACTATGGAGCGAGCAGAGAAATGAAAAGAAAGAAAGAAAATAACAAAAGAAATATAAACAACATATACATGAGAAAGGTTTAAAGAAAATGGGTTTTAAATGATATTAATCCTAACATAAAGATCAATTCATAAAAACGAGGTTTATCAAATGTTTTAGTGAAAATATCTGCTTTTTGATTTTTTGTGTCAATAGAAATAATATCAATAAAACCCTTTTCCTGAGCATCATGGATTGCATGAATCCGTGTCTCAATGTGCTTGGTTCGGGAATGATGAAAAGGATTCTTTGCAATGCCAATAGTTGCTTTGTTGTCATAGAATAACGGTGTATGGAGAAAGTTGATCCCGTAGTCAATCATCTGATGTTGTATCCAGAGCACTTGTGAGCAATAGCTTGAAGCAGCAATGTATTCTGCTTCCCCCGTAGAGAGAGAGAAACAATGGTCTGCTTCTTGCTCTGCCATGATACCAGACAATTTTCCTAAGTACTGAGAGCCTCCAGTAACCGACTTTCTGTTTAACCTGTAGCTATTAGAATCACTATCAGAATAAGCATGTAAGTCAAAACTCCCACCATAAGGATACCAAAGCCCTAAACGAGAAGAACCTTTAAGATAACAAAAAATTCGTTTTACAGCCTTTTCATGAGACTCTTTCGGGGTAGATTGGTATCGAGCACAATATCCTATAGCAAAGGTTATATCAGGATGACTTACTATAAGATATATAAGGGAACCGATCATTGATCTGTAGAGATGAGGATCAACAGATTTCCCATTCTCATCAGGAGTGAGGCAAGTTTGAGCAGTGAAAGGAGTGAGTTCAGGTGAAGCATCATCCATCTTGAATTTCTTTAGAATGTATTTAATATACTTGTCCTGATGAATAAGAAGTTGTTCTTCTTTTTGTTCAACCTGCAACCCAAGAAAAAACACATCTCCCCCATCGTGCTCATTTCAAAGCGACCACGCATGACTTCCTCAAACTCCCGACATAACTTTGGATTGGTGGAGCCAAAACTAATATCATCTACATTGACTTGTACAATCAGCATCTCACCATCCACTTCCCTCTTGAATCATGTCATATCAATGGTGCCACGGGTGAAACCATTGTGTAGAAGACTACATAAGGCTCGGCAAAACAACAAACTACAAAACTAAAGATAACAAGCGAAAGCCGCATTCACACGACAACTGACTCCACGCGAGAGGATGATCCCGTGCGAAAGATTAAGCCGCGCGACAAGCATGTCGCGCAAGAACTACCTGTTTAGTATAAATAGCTTAGTTTTCGTTTTGTAATTAAGCTTTTGTTCATTATTCACTTCTGTACTATGTGATTTCGCCCAAGACCTGTAATCGGTTGTTTTTGTTCAATACAATATCAATTCGATTCTTCTTTCAATCCAATCATATTTACATTCCGCATTCACATGATTGAGATCGTGGTTTGATTGTTTCTTGGGAGAATCCACGGTTTTACAATTGGTATCAGAGCATTAGGCTCTAGAACCACGATTTGAAGA
>BJCO01454957.1:0-11547 GCA_018326465.1 Flaveria floridana | reverse complement strand
TGCATACTGCATAAGTAATAAACTCACCCACACATTCCCACAAACCAAACAGCATGCTGCATACACATATAACATATTCAAAGGATGGCCACTTTTGTGATTTTCTCATTACAATATCATGACAAACAAAACCCATATTTCTATGCTCAATAAAGATCATACTGCAAAAAATGAAACTCTTTTTACTTTTTTAAGGTAGGGGAAGTAGGAGAGTTGTCTGAGATATTTCAATGGAAAGGTGATCTTGGTAAGACTATCAGATATATGTGGTGTTGATCTTGGTAAAGCTGTACTTAGAAAACTGGAAATTAATGCCACAAAGTACCCAGTTAAGCTTTGCAAGGGCTTATAAAAAAAGCACAATCAAATAATGAACAACTCTTTACCACAATCAAAAAAGCACAAAGTACCCAGTTAAGCTTTGCAAGGGCTTATCGATTCAAGCATACTGCATACACATCGATTCAAGCATACTGCATATACATCAAATTCAAGGCAATAAATCTTTGACAATCAACCACCAACACCTAGAATCAAGCATACTGCATACACATCGATCAAATTCAACCTACATCTCAAGAAACTCTACACACCAACATCGAAACTCATAACCAACAACGAACGAACAAATAAGATTACAAAAGAGAACGAATTAGGGCAAATTACTGAAGGAGATGATGATTGATACATACAATTAGAGGACTGAAGTCATACCTTTTACAGCAGATCGATTCAGGCGATTTTTTAGGTGATTCTTGATGATGGGCAGGCGATTTTAATGCTGTTGATCGATATATAACAATGTAGGGGGTGATTGATCGGAAGGTGAAGAGTTATGGCGAGGTTGGTGGAAGGGATTAATGATGATGGGAAAGGTTGGCGTCGGGGAGCACATCGGAAGGGGTTAATGCGATGGGAAAGCCGGCGATGCGGGCTGGTGAGCGACGAGAGCACATTAATGCGATGGGAAAGCCGGCGATGGGGGCTGGTGAGCGAGAGCAGGGAGCGAGAGTAGGCTTAGAGCATCAATGGCATTTAATGGCGGGAATGCTTGGGAGCGAGAGCAGGGATGGAAGATGGCTGGTGAGGGCATTTAGGTAATATGGAAGTATAGATGGAAGGAGGTGAAAAAAAGTCACCACCCACTAACTTCTCAATTTCTCCTTTTTTACCCCATTTTAAAAGTTAGTTTAAAAGTCCTTTTACCCCATCCAAACACTAGTTTTAACTTATTAACTTTTCAAAAGTTAATAAGTTAAAAGTAGGGTGATAATAAGCAATGCCAAACACCATCTTATGTCGATTGGTGTTGTTTGAAAGTCCACAGAAGATGGTGGTCGGGAGTGGTTGTTATCGATTGGAAAATTTATGGTTATGATTGTGGGCCGATGGTGTTGGTTCGATCAATTATTCTGGAGAAGGTTCGGTCGACAGGGATGGTATCGACGGTCGAACGGTTTGGTGGTGATTGTTGATGGTGTTGTTCGAAGGTGATTTGGGGAAGATGATGCTAGTTTCGGTCGATGGTGATGATGATGGTGTGGTGTTGGTCGACCAAAGATGGTTAATGTCAAATGGTCATCCACAGTGGGACTGATTTTGGCTATCTGCTGTTGACTTCTCAATTTTGTTGTCCGCTGTGAGCAGGAAACAACCAGGTAGGCTGCCCGCTATGGCTTCGGCAACACATCCGCTGTGGACAGATGGGTGTGTTGCTGTGCATGGTTTGAAACGTCCGCTGTGAGGCAGTTGTACTTATCCGCTGTGGATGACGTTTAATTCATCCGCTGTGGACACAAATTGTCGTCCGCTGTCGATTAGGTAACTCTTCCGCTGTGGACTGCAGTTACTTGTCCGCTGTGGACAAGTTTACTTGTCCGCTGTGAGTCCCTTTAATTTTTCTTGCCCGCTGTGAACTGAAGTGGTCGTCCGCTATGGACAGAAAAGGTACGTCCGCTGTGGACTTTTCTTACTCGTCCGCTGTGAGTTCAATTTAAGTCCGCTGTGGACTTATTTACACACCCGCTGTGAAGTTCAAGTGGTTTCAATTGTTGTACGCTATGGACCAAGTTTACTTGTCCGCTATGGACAAAGTGAATGTCCGCTGTAAACCTCTTCAATTTTTCTTTTGTCCGCTGTGGAGCCAATGGTCGTCTACTGTAGGTTGATGATTTTGTTTGATTCAGTTGATGATGGCTGTGATTGGGATTTAAGTGGACTTAGGTTTATGATTGATGATGAAACCTTTTGTATGTTGATTGGGTTAGCTACAAAAGATGGATTGTTTGAAGATGATGTATGTTGGTGATTTGTAGAAAATCAAACTGATGATGAAGATGAATATGGATGATGGTTATGAAAGATGAAGATGATGATGGTGAAGATGATGACGGATGACTGGTAAAGATGACGAATGAGTGATTGTGTGGACAACATTGACAAAGTGGACAAAGTGCAAGTTAGAGAACTTAACACATCAGCTATGAAATTTGTTAATCAGCTGTAGGATTAGAATACTTAGTCAAAAATTCAGTTCCAATTGTATTTTGTGTATTCTTTGTAAAATTTGATTATGAATGGAATTCACTTTCAAATTTACAAATTGATGTATGAATGTTTATTGGAATGATTTTGAATGATTGTATGATGGACAAATGAATCAAAACCTGAATCAAATCATAGATTAGGCTGATTTTTTGGGTTTCAAAACAAGTCAAACTTCATGTTCTTGAATAAACCAACTTTTGATTCTTGGATTTCTGATGGAATTGGGTTAAATCAAAGGTTATAATAGCTGTAGATAAGTGAATTTAAGCTTTAACAACAATCTATTTCATATAATCATCATCTAAACTTGGATTTAGATGATGAACACATAAAGAACACAATGAAGAACAAAAACCCAGATCTAAGAATCAATGTTCAAAATGTATGATTTGGATGTTATGAATGATAAACGAACCTTAGGTTTGATGTTTCTAAGCTAAAACCACTATAAATTTCAGCTAAACAACATCAGCTTCATGATTTTGATGAATTTTCCTCAAGAACACAAGATTTTCAAAAATCTTCAAATTCGAGTGTTGTGATAATCCAATTGATATGAAAGTTTGCAGATGTGTTAGTTATCACAAACTAAAGCTATTAGAAGCTTAAATTCAATCAAACAACAACAAAATAAAAAATTCACGTTCATGAGCATTTGAAGACTTGAAGAACAAGTCTACTTGAATCTTCAAATTAATGGCTCAAATGAACTTCAATGGATATGAAAACTTGCAGATCATTACGAAATAACAAATCTAAGCTAATGGTAGCTTTGATTTCATCAAAACAACAACAATTTGTAGATCAAACATGTGGTTCAAATTTTTAAGAAAAATTTGAAGAACAAGGAGTCAAGGCTCTGATACCAACTGTTGAAATCGATACTCACAGATATGGATCGAATGTTGCAATCGTATTGTTGCTGTTTATCAGATGTGTGATGCGGAATCTCACAGATCTGTTAATGATTTTGTGATGATCTGTATGCAAGTTTGAATGACGTATGATGATGAATGATGAACAATCAAGAACACAAATTCAGAAATATTTCATTCATTCATATGTTTGATACAAGAGGATTACAAGGGAGTTTGTGAGAAAACTATCTCACACACACTCAACATTGAATTCTCTCAATATTAGAGATTACACCTTTTGTGTGTGTTTTGCTCTCTCAACCCTTTCCTCAGTTGTTGATTACTTCTTGAGTATAAATGACTACACTTAGTCATTTATACTTTTTACAAAAATAAGAAAAATTACATTTAAGCACAAAATGATTACACAAACATAGTTCTAAGTCTGATAAATTCTTTGTTGCCGATGCGTGACTGCTAGGTGCTGACGTCATTCGGGATGACCGCTGATGTTGACTGTTGACTTTGACCACGGTTGACCTAGTTTGACAAAGTTTGACTTTGGTCAATTTTCTTCGTTTTGATCATATTTTTAGCAAATTTTCACCGTGTCGGTTTTGGTAATCATCATGAGATTCAGCACTTAGGTTTTGGTAAGTATCATCTTCAAATATTCCAACAACTTGCAAGCAAGTAAGGCACTTACTCACATACTCCGCTCTATAACACTTCATACCCGGCCACCAATAACCCTTCTTCATGTCTTGATACATTTTAGTAGCACCGGGATGAATGGAGTACCGAGTATTGTGACCTTCATCCATAATCTTTCCACGTAAGTCTCTATAACGAGGAATCCACATTCGTCTGAATCGGGTTCTAACACCAAGAGTGTTCTCACCCAATTCTGCGACTAGACCTTTCATCCTTTTGGAGTTAAGACGATCTTATTTCAAAGCCTCGTCTTGAAATTCCTTGACCTGCGTCATCACGTCAGAGGTCATAATCAACTGATATGCCTTCACCCGAATCGGCTCGGGCCTCTCCTTTCGGCTAAGGCCGTCCGCCACCACGTTGGCCTTGCCCAGATGGTAGTGGATCTCGCAATCATAATCCTTTATGAGCTACAACCATCACCTCTGCCTCATGTTCAAATCTTTCTGCTCGAAGAAGTACTTCAAGCTCTTGTGGTATGTGAAGATGGTGCACTTCGTCCCGTACAAGTATTGCCTCCAAATCTTCAATGCGAAGACCACAACTGCCAGCTCCAAATCATGAGTAGGATAATTAACCTCATGAACTTTCAACTATCGGGATGCATAGGCTATAACCTTCCCTCGTTGCATCAACACGCAGCCCAACCCCGAGTAAGAAGCATACGAATAGACTACCACGTCCTCGCTTCCTTCGGGTAATGATAAAATAGGGGCTTGAGTTAACCTCATCTTTAACTCTTCAAAAGTCTTCTCCTGATCTTGTTCTCATAAAAACTTCACATCCTTATGGGTCAGCTTAGTCAATGGAGAAACTATCTTGGAGAAGTCTTGGATGAATCTTCGATAATATCCCACCAACCCCAGGAAGCTACGGATCTCGGATGGCGTATTTGGAGACTTCCATTGCATCACCGCCTCTACCTTTGCAGGGTTTACTATAATTCATTCAGTATTCACTACGTGACCCAAGAATTGCACCTCGTGCAACCAAGAAGCACACTTGGAGAATTTGGCATACAACTTCTCTCTCCTAAGTGTCTCCAATACCTTGCGTATGTGGCCGACATGTTCTTCCTCACTTCTCGAATAAATCAGGATATCATCGATAAATACAATCACTGATTTATCTAACATTGGCTGACACACTCGATTCATCAAGCCCATAAACACAGCGGGCGCGTTGGTTAAACCAAAAGACATAACGAGAAACTCGTAGTGCCCGTAACACGTGCGAAAAGCGGTTTTAGGAATATCCTACTCGTTCACTTTCAACAGATGGTAGCCAGATCGAAGGTCTATCCTCAAAAACCAACAGGCTCCTTGAAGTTGATCAAACAAGTCATCAATCCTCGGTAATGGATACCGAATCTTCACCGTCAACTTGTTCAACTCACGGTAGTCGATACACATCCTCATGCTACCGTCCTTCTTCTTTATGAACAAGACCAGAGCACCCTAAGGAGAGATACTCGGTATGATGAAACCCTTATCAAGTAACTCATGCAGTTGCTCCATTAATTCCTTCATCTCAGTTGGAGCCAACCGATACGGTGCCTTAGCTACAAGCTGAGCACCGGGTATCAAGTCAATCTGAAATTCGATATCATGGTCCGGTGGCACACCTGATAAATCCTCTAGGAACACATTGGGAAAGTCACACACCACCGGTACGTCAGACAATTGTGGTGTTGAAGCGTTCTCATCCTTTACGTAGGCCAGATAGGCACTACATCCCCGTCTCATGCATTTTCCCACCACCACCATCGAAATCACTTTCGGAATCGTCGTAACTCGATCACCGTATATCCTCACCGAACTCCCTTCAGACGCTGTCAATCTAATCATCTTCTTGCGACACGTAATGTTCACCTCGTAGTCCGCTAGCCAATCCATTCCTAGGACTACATCGAATCCGCCTAAGGTTATGACGAACAGTCTAGCAAGGAACTTATGACCTTCCAGTTCTATGTCACAACCCTCAATCAAGTCAGAAATCCTTGTAGACTTACCTATGGTAGTTTCTACATCGAAGGGCTCGTTAATACCTCTACTCCCAATGGGCAGCTTAGTACAAAAGGCAGCAGAAATAAAACTTCTACTAGCACCTGAATCAAATAGCATAAAAGCAAGAGTTTGGTTTACTAGGAACGTACCTGACACAACATCGGGGTCCGTCCTAGCCTCCTCCCTGGTCATTATGAATGCCCTGGCGCTTGCCCTTTGCCCCTTAGTTCCGGTCTTCTTCCTTGCTCTGGAACACTCTGCCCTTGGCCTCTTGCACTCCTACTCAGGTGGCCTACTTCACCATAGTTGTAGCACCTCGCTACTCTACAATCTCTAGAGATGTGGCCGGGCTTCCTGCACTTGAAACAAACATTTAGCCCCAGCTTGCACTCACCAGCGTGCTCCTTCCCACTTACCGCACTTCTTCGTTCCCGAGCCTGTTGCAACCACCCGTCGATCTTCCACCCTTGCTTTTTTGTTATTTAGGGCAAAGCCACTATGCCCAAACCTTTTCCTGTTCCAGTTTCGGTCATAACCACCAGTTTTCTTCCCCTCAACCACTATCACCTCCCTCTCATCATACAATCTTCTAGCCAAATAAACCACCGACCTAAATGTACTCGGTCGGTCGGCGATCATGTGCCTGTGGATATCCGCCGGCAAGCCCTGAATGTATGTTTTGATCTTCCGTGACAGGGGCGTCACCTGATCCCGCACCAGCCATGCTATTTCGTTAAACTTGGTGGCGTACTGTTGATGTGTCATGGTTCCCGCCTCCAGCTGTAGGAACTCTCTTTACACATTGTCCAATTCCCAATGAGGACAAAACTCCTCGATCACCCAATTCTTCAGCTCACTCCACCTTATCCTGCCAATCGCTCTACTACCCTCGGCCTGGACAATATTGTCCCACCAGCATAAGACCGAGTCCAGTAATGAGTAAGTGGCAAACTTCACCTTATGGTATTCTCTGCACTCGCTGATGTCGAGCACAGCTTCCATCTCTCTTACCCATTGATATGCGGTAGCAGCGGTGTCGTTGCCATCGAAAGTTGGGGGCTTGCATCTTTGAAATGCCCCATAGTTACAGCCTCGTGATGCCTCCAGCACAGGCTCTTCTTCCTCGTCCTCATCAATAGGGACAACCGTCTCAGTCTCCAGTTGCTCTCTCCCTCCCGAGGACCTGTTCCTCTCCTTCCTTTCTCATTCTCTTACAGCCTTTATTACCTCAGTCACCAAACACGGTAAGATTGTCTGCATGACTTGGTGAACCTCCTCCACCATAGCCTCCCTAAAATTGGCACTCTCATCACCACCCTCCAGATGAGGGGTCTCAGGCTCCTCAAGAGCCACCTCTTCAGCCCTGGGCCTTCCCCTTGTGACCCGTGGTCCAACACCACATTCACCACTACCTCCACCTCGAGAAGCCTTCAAAGATCTACCTCTAGCCATCCTCTAACACACTATATGATTCAAACACCAACACGGTCATTCAAGGTAATAGCTCAGTCTATGACAAGTATAGTAAGTCCCTAATTACAGTGGCCAGTTGTGATTAGCCACTTACTTTACATTTCATACCCCAAGCATTTCCTATTCTGACTACATCAGTATCTAAATCTACTAAAGGCAAGCAGTTCAAATAACATGTGCACATAATACCGGTTAACATTAAAGAAAATATCTGATGGCATGTAGCTACTCGGACTGGCATCCCTTCCCTTTGTCCCATTCTCAGTTTAAGTCTAGGTCTTTTTTGAAAATATTTACTCATTTCACTTAAACTTCGGCTCTGATACCAACTTGTAAGGCCCCATTCCAGGGCACCTCACAGTTGGACTATCATTGTACTTAACACATAAATATACAATTATTTAAAATGTCATGGCAGAATAACTCAAAACCATTTCATGTATTAATGACAGCTTTTGCAAAATAATACAATGTAGTTAACTGTTACAAAATATCATAATTTGCATTATATCACAAAAGCTTCATTGTTATACAAATGGATCCCATCCCAAAAATTCCAAGTAGCTGCCCCGTGCCATCCTCAACAACAATCACCTGCCAACTGGAAAATACATAAAAGTCAGTGTTGCTGAGTGAGTTCTAGTTTTATGAAAATATAACATACTTTACTTTCGTTAAAACCCTTCTTAAATTTCATACGCGATCATGCATCATACGTACAAATAGATAATATCGTTATTATCTTCCATTATCAGTCGTTATCTTTCATCGTCATATTCATACTTTCATTCCATTTCATTTACATTCTCTTTCGCATACATTCTTTCATTTCGTACGTTTTACTATCTCTTATTTTCGTTCTCATACTTTCGTATCGTACTTTTCATCATTCTTTACTTTCATACTTTCTTTTCGTACGTTACGTCGTTCTTTTAATTTCATACTTTCTTTTCGTACGTTACGTCATTCTTTTACTTTCATACGGATTGATGAACAATACCACGAACATTGTGCACAAAGCTGATACTGTGCCTGTGGTAATTAAATCACGAACATTGTGCATGAAGCTGACCCAGTCACCTACGGCAAGTCATCTCTCCCTTTCATTCAGACCAATTGGCAATACCCCAAACATTGTGCACGAAGCTGATGTTGGGCCTGTGGTAATTAACTCACGAAGATTGTACATGAAGCTGACCCATCCACCTAGGGCATACCACAAAGGTCTTGTCAATCTCAATGATTGACCCTGCATGCATCCTTCTGGTTATTAAAACCGCACACAGTTGAGCTAACGACAACGTGGTCATGCACCTCCTTTTTATTTGCTTGCAAGCCATTCTTTCTTTTGTTACGTTTTACTTCTCATCTTTGTTATCTTTCATTTAACAACGTTATACTTTACGTTCTTTCATTCGTTCATCATACTACGTAAAGTAATAACATAAACTTATCGTATATTGTTTTGTAATATATATATGCTTTGAAAATCATTAAACGATAACACATCATACATATATTCATATCATCCATTCATCATACATGACATATCACACCCATCATATCACACCTTACATCATAAAGTCCACTTACATCACCCCCGAGAACATCCCAAGTCAAATCCTACACTTTATACTTTTCTAAAATTCAGAAAAAATATTCTAACTCTTTAGGCGTATGGGCACTATGCAGGCGCATGGCCTTCTGGGCGTATGGGAACACTTAGGTGCATGGGAAAGGTTCTGGGTGCATAGGAAAGGTTTTGGGCGCATGGGCACTATTGGGGCGCATGGCCCAACACTTGGTCATTTCAGGCAACATTCCAGGCGCATGGGCACTATGCAGGCACATGAGTGTCTAGGCGCATGGACACTTAGCCAAATTCAGTCAAATTCTAGGTGCATGGCCACTATTTGGGCGCATGGGGTTTTGGGCGCATGGGGTTTTGGGTGCATGGTACACTTAGGTGCATGGGCCTATTTCAGGCGCATGAGCATTAAACTTAACTGGCCAACATGATTTCAGTCTTAGTTCTTACACTCGAAGCAACAAAAACGCATTCATAACATAATCATAAGATCAATAGCACCCAAATCATACCCCACCTGTGAACACATACACATACAAATACACATACGGGTAACATACCCACTTTTATAAAAACATACGTACAT
Organism: Flaveria floridana; assembly: GCA_018326465.1. Lineage (NCBI taxonomy): Eukaryota > Viridiplantae > Streptophyta > Magnoliopsida > Asterales > Asteraceae > Flaveria > Flaveria floridana. Next base: position 1,776 of record BJCO01454957.1, on the reverse strand, counting down.
GCATTTCCAGCCCCAAAAATCAGTTAAAACATGTAAAAAAGGGGGTTCTAGAACTCACCTTTGCAACTCACAAGTATATCTTCTTCCAAACTTGTGTGCACAAGAGTTTAAACTCCTAAAACAAGCACAACAACACTTAAAAATCAGTTTCTAAGGTGGAAGACCTCAAAGAACCAAGCCAATTAACATCAAAACACTCACCTTTGAACTTCTTCTTCTTCTTTCTAGTCATAAAGCTTTCTGTTCTCTCTCTATAATCTGAACAAAAGGTGATGTGCAAGGAGTATGGGCGGCCATACTCTATTTGTACAAAATATAATATATTATTTTGTACTTTCATACCTTTAACCCAATTTGGTTTTGTTACATTTCCTCCTTTTTATTCTTCTTTTATGAGTTTCAAAATATCCGGGTGTTACAAGGTGATGCTATGAAAAAGGGGGAGAAAGTCCTACCTACAATCACTGAACCTGGGAGTGCTTCCTAGAATATGCAAATGAAGGATTCACCACCCTCACTTGTAGTTGTCCAAACTCAACAACCTCCTCAGGCCCAATGTCTACCCCATCTTATCCTGCTAAAAATCTAATTGTGGGATGGAGGTATGATGTTGATAGGAGAGCCCTGGTAATCTCTAGGTCTCAGGGACAGCAAGAAGTCTTCAACTATTACAAGCTGAGAATCTATGAGAGCACCTATTTAGTTGACGTGTCACTTGTGACCTAGAACAAAATAGGCAAGTTGTAAGGCTAGCTAATAGGATTCAAGATAGTGTGCTTGAAGAGTTCAAAAAGAGAACCAAGCTATATAGACAGAGGCTAGCAGGTAAGACTGTTGGTCAACTAGATGCTGAGGTAGAACCTAAGATTAGCTTAGAGGGGGAAACCTTGGCCGAAGGCCTAGTAGTTAAGCCTATGAACCTTGAGACAATAACGGCTTCAACTTTCATTACCGTCAATGAAGCACCAGCTTATGAAGATGTATCACAACCTCTCTGGCTATGGCTCAAGTGCAACACCAAGGAACGAAGGCCAAAGCTCTCTCCACCTTGAGTTACATAGGCTTGTGAGTGACAAAGGGAAGAGGTAGTTGACCTCTGAGGAGATTGAGTAGGAGGAGAGAGAGGAAGAGGAAAAAAGGGGAGAGAGTTCTAGTGAGACCCCTGGTTTCGTGAAAGCTACAATTAGGGTTGCCCCCAGTGCAAGCACTCAAGATGATGAGTTAAGGATAACCAAATTGAACTATCTTAGGATAAGGAACTATAATATTGATGAACTCATCTCTCTTCCCTTGGAAGATCTAAATTAACTAGCTGATAATGAACTATTAAAGGAGAGAAAAAGGCTGAGGATGCAGAACTGCATATCAAAATCAAAGAAGAAATGAGAAGAAAGAGATTATACAAAGCTTTTACTCTCTCCCAGTTGAAGAAAGTCCCAAGGTAGAGGCTGTGGCTACTGAGCAACAAACTCAGGTAGGTGGAAAACAAGACAGACAAAATATGATAAATTACCTGAGTGCCACAGGCCTCTATCATGCAACATCCATTCTTCCCTTATCCTATGAATACATTGAGTTTGAATACCTTAAGCAGCTTGAGCAATAAGTGCTAAAAGAGAAAAAAAGCTGCTAAGAGGAAAATGAGGGAAGAGTCTGCAAAGTCAAGAGCCACCATCAGAGCCAATCAAAAGAAGTATGCTGAAAGACAAAATACAGTGAGCTTCTTGAAGATGTATCAATTCTCCGAAAGAAGACTTCATCTAATGTCTCTATCCA
>BJCO01454953.1:0-10673 GCA_018326465.1 Flaveria floridana | reverse complement strand
AACTACTTTAGTCTCGAAAGACTGAGTTCTACCTTCAAAAGTTCTTCATACTTGAGCTTCAGAAGATCTTCATCTTGTCTTCGGAATAGCAGCTTTGTCTTTGGATGACCACTTCAATTGTACATCAAAATCTTTTAAATGTTGTTTTGGTTGCACCAGCCTCATATGATCCAACAGGATGGCTAGGTTGTTAGTCAAACTTAGTGCTTTTAGTCTAATATATGAACCTAGGACTGCCATAAAATCCTAGGCCTTAGCTGATTTTGTCACTGATTTTAGTCAGGATATCTGGCAGGAAGTAGACTTAGAGGTTCAAAATTTAGAGACCAATAACGAAATATGGACTTTATATATTGATATAGCATCTAATATAAGAGGAATAGGACTAGGAATCATCCTAAATCACCACAGGGGGACATAATATCCCAGACCATTAGGTGTGAATTTCAATTTACAAATAATGAATCAGAATATGAGGCCCTTCTAGTAAGATTATCTCCATTAAAAGTATGAATATTAAATGCTTGCATGTCTAAGTTGATTCTTTATTGTTAATTAACCATTTTAATGGATCATACGCTGTAAGAAGGGATAAGCTAGCTAACTATCTCCAAATTGTTAAAAAAATTAGCAAAATAATTTGAAATATTTTCTATACAACAGGAAACCAGGGAGGATAATGTTGAAGTGGATGATTTAGCATATCTTGTATCAATTATTAGGATACTGGAAAGGACAAAGATACCTATTACCCATATCCTTCAACCAGCTATAAACGATGATGAGCTTGTTGGGGAAGATATCCAAAAAATTATGAAAACAGAGGATGAGGAACTTCAGGATCCTGACAAGGATACCAAATACTAGACTCGACCAATCCTAAGCTACATAAAGAATGGGATATCCCGAAGGATGAAAATCCAAGGGCTTTAATAATCAAGGTATCTCGATATACAATTATTGATATGGTGCTACATACAAAATCTCTTCCAGAACCATATTTAAGATGCTTGGAGAATCAGAAAACAACCGAAGTTCTCAAGGATATCCAGGAAGGAGACTATGGGAATCATGTTGGGGAAGATCATTATTCTAAAAGGTATTATAGACACAGTAGTACTTGCCTACAATGAAAAAAGGATGCCATGATATATACATAAAAATGTGATGCTTGTCAAAGGCATAGAAACATTCTTCATTGGCCTGCAGAGCCCATGTACCCTATTATATCTCCATAGTCTTTCATGAAGTTGCGTATGGATATAGTGGAAAATTCTGAAAAGCCCCAGGAGGAAGGGCATTTATGCTAGAAATGACAAATTACTTCTCTAAATGGGTTTGAAGAGGAGGCATTTGCTCAGGTTACTGAAAGAGAAGTGGTATCCTTCATCAAGAGAAATATTCTGAAAAGGTTTAGAATCCAGACCGACATAATATATGATAATGAATCCTAGTTTATAGGCAAGAGAATGACAAACTTCTGTGAGAGTTGGGGTATAAAGATGATCACTTCAACCCCAGTGCATCCTCAAGCTAATGGTAAAGCAAAATCCTCAAACAAGATTATTGTCAACAATCTGAAAAAGAGGTTAAAAGAAAAGAAAGGCAAATAGGCAAAAGAACTTCCATTTGTGCTTTGGGCTGATAGAACAACATCTAAGGGGCTATTTGACAATATCTGAATGATTAAGTGCTAAACCAATAAGAGGTCTGAACCATTATGTGCTGAACCATTAAGAGGTCTGAACCATTAAGAGCTAGTGTATTGCTTAACTATTCAAAGGCAAATGTCTGACCAATTCAGATAAGAGGTCTTAACCATTCAGTATTAGACCTCTTAACCATTTAGCATTAGTATAATTCTTAACCATTCAGAGTCAAATGTCTTAACCATTCAGACATTCGCTCACAAAACAAATAGTCTGAACCATTAAGTGCCAAACCATTCAGCATCTGAACCATTAAGAGGCTGATTAAGAGGCTGCTAAACAGCCCCTAAGAATGTAACAGGCCAAACCCCATTCTTATTGGTATTTGGGGCTGAGGTTATGATTCCAACATAAATGACCATCCCGATAGTAAGATCCAGTCTACAAGCAACGCAGGCTAACGATCAGAATATGATTGAAGATTTAGAAGTGGTGCATGAACTTAGAGATGCTGCCAAAGTCAGAATAGTAGCTTATCAACATAGGATTGCATAAGCTTACAACAAAAACCTAATAACTAGAAGATTCCAAATTGGTGATTTGGTATTAAGAAAGGCATTTCAGAATACCACTAAGGTAAGTGATGGGAAGTTGGCACTAAAATAGGAAGGCCCATACATGATCGATTCTGTGGCTGGGAAAAGAGCATATTGGTTGGCTACTATGGAAGGAGACATGCTCAGGTCTTGGAATGCAATTCATCTTAAAGCATATTACATGTGAGGAAACCCAGATTCTTTAGAATCAAGACTCGTATGTTTACTATCATTACCTATATCCTCAATCATATTCCTAACTATATCATGATGAATATTCTGCTTTTGTCATTGATTACTGATATTAAAATAATTATTATCTTAAGCATCGGAGGGTGTTAGCCTAGTTACACCCACCTGATCAAGGTTTGAAGTGTTTTTACCAAGATATTACTCAAGATACCGCTAACAATTTCATGATCCTCACTTATATTTCAAATTGGACTAATAACATTTGAACACATTATCTAGTGGTTTTAACACTTGTTAACTTGAAGGTTTAAAGGTATTCACCTTTCATACATGGCTTATCCCAAGAAAATTCTCAAGTTTTGGCATATACATATCATAAAGTGGTTTATCCCAAGTTATTCCCTAAGTTATATCCTTAGCGATACCCAAAGTCTAGCTTGGCCCCACGTATTCTTTGGCTTGGCCCACGTAATTCCTGGCTTGGCCCATGTAATTTCTAGTTTGGCCTATGATTAAAATGGCATTGCCCATAATTAAAAACTTAAGAATGGTTTGGTCCACTCACTTATGTTTTTGCAAAAATAAGACATGTTGGATTACCTATCTATATATTGAAACATATTTTGGAAAGATATTAGGGACAATATCCCAAGGATATATGAACACTTTAAGGAAACGAATATCGTTTGTGAAGGAAAAGTAAATTGTTTAAGCGGTTATTGAAATGAAGAACCACAAAAGCGCTGTCATCACCCTGGGGAACCACCACCATTGAACTTTCACCAACCAATAGCTCACCTTTGCCCTTCGCTTCAGTCTCTTTGGCCACTTAGGAGTCCTGCCCACGATGCTCCATAGCCTTGCCATCGAGTTGCTTAACTCTGTCCACCTAGCCTTCAACATTCCACGAGCTTTTGTTAAAGTTAGCATCTCCTGCTTCATAGGCCATCTTTATCCTAGTCGAGAGAACTAGTATGGCAATAGACTTCTTGGACCTATCTTTGAACTTGACAAGCTCTTCGGTGTACTTGGATTTGATGGCAGCAAGTTTTCCCTTAAGCGCGTCCAGGTCATTTAGCAGGTTACTGATGTAGAGATCCTTCCCCTTGATCACCTTCTTCATTTGATCATTGGAGTGATTAGAATAATGAAGATCCTTAATCAGCTCTTTCCAACCCTACATTAAAATACTAGTTAGGATATTAAGCAAGATATGTTTGAGGAGATACAGATATCCTAAGAAGCATTCTTACTAGGCTGATCAGCAAAAGTGTCCTAAAGTGAATCTCATCAGGATTCAAGCCTTCATAGGGAGAGGAGTCAGAAGCTTTCCTCTTCTTTGTAGAGGTACCACAAGTATACTTAGGATTCAGAGCAGCAGGGGAGCTTTTGGGCATATTATGAGCATGTTCTTCCTTGATGTTGATGTAGCTGTCAACATTATCCAAAATGATCTCAGGGATAGACTTGGTGAATTCTGCGAACAGATTATGTACTCTTAACTTATTTACATATCCTTAAACATATTCTATGAAAACTAATAAGTGGTATCATTGGTTTACCTGACATTAGAGTGGTTGATGGTTGGCTAACTATTGTTGACTGAGAGCTTTTAAGGTCGAAGGATCTTTTCACTGCTGGCAGGTCAAGGATGGCTTTGATGCGATTGAGATCTTGTTCTGAAGGAGGAGCAAAGTTTGAGAATTTCACTGCAAAATACAAGTCAAAAATATTAGTCAAAATAATATTAGGGATGTCAGGTCTAAAGCCCTAAAGTCCTACACTTGGTGAACCAATTCCATTGCAATTTTAAGCCATTAGGGATCGATTCACGCTTGACAAAGAAGAATTTCTTCTTCCAACTCTCCTTATTCTTGGTAGTGTTCAGAATAAGTGGGCAACGGCTGCTGATAAGTTGGAGAACAAATCGGGATTATCCATGAGTTCAAAGATTATAAATGGTTGTGAGATCGCCAACTTCCAAAGACAAACCATGAGCATTAATAAGCTTACAGATTACGGATAGAATCCTCCATATAACCTGAATTGCTTGAGCATAACTAAAGCCAGTGGTTTCAAATAATTCTATGATGAACGCCGGCAATGGATATGTCAAACCGATGCTGAAAGGAAAGGCATAGAAACACACCCAAGTTTTCGAGTAGAAATCAGCATGCATTTCGCGATCATATGCGCGAATCATGGCGTTAGAGGGAAAGCGACCGGAGGATTACAATTGACAAATTTCAAGGTTTGAGAATGATCAAATTTTGTCTTGAGGACGTTCGATCAATTGCTGATCAATGAAGTCCTCTTCGACGTAATCTTTGAGTGAGAACGAGGCTCGAGTACGTTTTGTCATCAAGATAAAGAAAGAAGAAGATTTGTAGAAGAAAATGGTGAAGAAGAGAGAGAGATACATGTTGATCTTCGATCCTTTGCAGTGACATAAATAGAAAATATAGCTGAAGATGTTATAGGCAGCCTAAAACATTAGAACATTTGGAAATTAGCCTCGAATATCATGATAAACATCTAATCGAGAGCAAGGTACTCAAGTTCATTTGAATTTCGGGTCTAAGTTGCACAAGATTAAGGGATAAGACTCTAGCTGTTATGCTCATCTCGAATATAAAAACAGGATATATTCAGAAAGATCTTCATGAATATCCTATTTTGGGGGACAATTATTATGGGCGAAAATCTTGAGCTATATTCTGCTTAGTATTCTGATCACCAGGATATGCAGACAGGTTTGTTATCTCGAACAATATTCCTATATTATCATAATAATTCTTGTTGTACACGTTTAATTGTAACCTGAACATGTATAAGAGATTAAGTCAATCCTTAGAAGTCAGAGAAGATGTTTAACAAGTGTTTACACATGTTTAAAGTCCCTTCCAATATTCATGAAGACCGGTGAACCAAAGAATCCTGATATTTCCGGGATATGGCTGAGGATATCGGTTGACCTTAGTTGCTAGGTCTTGCTATAAAATGAGGCTGGATTGATCGATTTGGACACTTGATTCATACTTAGATTTCACTTACTCTTTGCTACTAGCTTACATACACTCAAACAATCATTGTAACATTCAGAATCAATCAAATCCAGCTTTTAAGTTGTACTTTTATTTTCAAGTATTAGTAGAATCGACCATCGATGAGTTGTCAGGTGCCAAGGGGTATTTCGTGTGAGAGATCAACCAGATCAGGGGCTTTTTCCCATTTTGAAATCGTTTGTCTTTGATATTTTTTTTTGCTTTTACTTGCTCTTTTCTATGTTATTCTTTTCGATATTTTGTTATTGATTAGATATTATAGTTAATATGTTGAAATAGCATACTACCTCATTTACTAATTTGTTTATAGATTACGTAGGTAATTTTTTACTAAAACACTTATCATCTTATCATTTCCAGAATGAAGTGAATATCATTATTTATGTACCCCTTCCATGATCATGTCTTGAAGTCCTCTTGGTACCCATATACAATTGTTAAATCTAAAGATCTCATCATTCTCTTGGTTAATAACTTGTGCATGCTAGTCAACCTTTCTTTCTTCATATGGCTATTTCTTAATCCTTCTTGATACTTTATTTAATTTTTTTCAAGAGATTTACTCGGACCTCAAATCTTGTTGCACCAATATTTATGGATTGAATCCATTTTTTTCGACTTAAGGTGTTGGTGACAATGTTCACTTTTCATTAATCGTACTGAATATCAAGATCGTAATTAATCAATAACTCCATACATATTTTGTGTACGGTGGTGAATACAAGAACTTTTAACATCGGGGGAAACTCAAGTCAATCAAATATGTGGTTGATTATAAATGGGTTGGTCAAAAAACAGTTCGCTCAAAAATTTAACCATCAAACAAAACTCCAAAACCATCCTTCATTAAATATTTTCAGAGAAAGTACATTTTACAATTATCTTCTATGTGTTTTCATCTTTTTCAACCTGTAACGCCATGTTCCCGAGAATCATCACAGTTGGTCATTCATAGCATAAAACATTTATAAATGTAACATTTACAGCGATAATCATATTTAATGATCAATATAAAGCTAGTGTTAACAGATCATTCAATTGAATTTGAACATTAGAACTATAATCATCTAAAAATTATTTCAAAAGTTTGGATGCTAGACTTGAACTATCTAGTAGCTTCCATGTCCATGCCTGCATCTCTTCAGCACCAACAGTTAGCTTCCAACTGTTATGTATACAAAGTCAGCAATACTGAGTGAACTCTCTAGTTTTATAATATAATACACTTTACTTACTTTAAAACCTTGATAATTTCATACTAAGTATATAGTTGATTTTACTTGTTTAATAATTTATTTTATGAAAATGTTTATATGATATGGCGAACATGTACATGTTTCATCTCCAAAAGTGTAAAAGTTGAAAATGGGTCTGTGAATCTCACATTATGATTTTGATAAGTTTCTTAAGTTCTTGGTATGTGTTCGATGGTTAAGGATAAAAATCTATGGTGATACAAAATAGTAGTTTAGGTTATATGAAGATATGGTGTTGTTAGTTGATCAAGATGATCAGAGCATAAGAGAAGAAATGTTATTTTTGAAAAACTCAGATTTGATAGCAATTTGTGTTGAACTTTAGATATGTTTTAAAAATAGAAAAAAATTATGAAAAATTATAAAATTTTCTACTCACTAAATTAATATGTTGTGAACAATTTTTATCTAACAAAGTTGTCAATTTGGAACCCCAAAATATGTCAAAATCGCAAATCTTTACAGGTTGTCCTGCAATTAGAATTTTCAGCAATCTGTGATGAACTTTATATGTATTTTAAAAATAGTAAACAACATTTAAAATTATGAAATTTTATAAAATGATAGATTAAAGTGTTCTACAAAACTTCCATTTAGATTTTTTTTTTCATTTGGATCCCATAAACTCGTCGAAAAAGTCATCCAAATTAGAATGTCCAGAATTGCACATCTTAGTTGTTCAAGCTGTTTGAGTGACCAAACAAAATGATTTTAAAGCATTTAGTACACCTTTGAAAAGAGTTATGCTTCAATAAAGTTAATCTTATTTGATGTCCAAAACAGAAACATTCACATAAGTGATGTTTTGGGTGTTTTGGTGTGTTTTAGATATAATAAAAATATAAGCCCATGTGTGGTAGAGTGATTACTACATATTTCATCATGTAGAACTAAGAATTACCATGATTAATTGAAAACTTTAGTGCTTTTGAAACAAAATAAAATATAAGAACATTAAGGGTAACCTTAGTTTATAAACTTAATCATCTCACTTGTGTTTTCTGTCTTGTCCATGAATACATCAAGGTGTATGGATTTCTTGGAGTCATAAACATGAGTGGACTATAATGATCATATGAACAAGGTACAAAATAAAAGAAATATAAAACTTAAAACCTACCTTCTACTAACCTTAAAAGGTTTTTAAATCTTCAAATTTCTTGAGACGCTTGAGGAGGATGATTATAGAGAGAGAGGAAAAGTATTTTTCTCTTGAAAGGTGTAGAGAAAAGGTTCAAGGAATAAAGGAGGAGAGCCCTTGTATTTATAATGAGATTTTGGAGGTCTTAAACATGATAAGTAGAAATGAGGGGAAATTTTTAAAATGTTTTTAGAGGAAACTTATGATAACTTTTTAAATGTGTTACAAAATGAAAGTAGGTTAGGATGTTCATTGTAACATGTTATGTGATATGTAAATTAACATGAGGTTATTATAAATACTTTTAGGCCATGAAATAAATTAGTGAAGCTTCAAATAAAAGTAAATAAGTCATATGATAAAATAAGCACATAATATAAAATGTATAACTTGAAATAATAAAAGCATGTGACAACTTTCACATGTGAACTTTCATGTTGCTTAGAGAAATATGTAATCGTGTTAGGATAATGTTATATGTAAAATAGACATTTTAGGAAATCTTAATCATATAAATTATAAGAATTATAAGCACAAAAGTCATGGGTGTTATAATAAACCCCAAACATTAAAAAACTGGACACAATACCAAGATCAAAGGACAAAGATCCCCTTTTATTCATGGTCAATCAATAGGATTAGACCCCTTTGTGTATCCTTATGAGCTAGCTAAGCCACACATTAGGTGGGCTAGTTAAGTCACACATTAGTTGGGCTAGTTAAGCCACACATTGGTTGTGCACCTCATTTATCTGCTTGCAAGACTTTAATTCATTCATTATGTTGCACTTTTTATTCATATTATCTTTCACTTACATTACATAATACTTATATTTGTACAAAAACATACCAAGTAAAGTTTGATTTAAAACTTTTATTAGCTAAAAACATTTCAGAATGTATAAGATAACACATTACACAACTCTTACACAATAAGAACTTTCTAGTCAAAACCTATGTATATGTAAACATAGGGCCAACCAAAATTTAGACTACACGAGAACTCCTACATACACGAGAACATTTAAGCACATGACCCCCCCTGGGTGGCAACATTTCTATGCAAAAAACTTAAAGAATTCCAAACCATTTCACACCAAGTCACCAATATCGCACCAGAACTTTTAACTGGCAAAAATATTAGAGATGTCTTGCAAAAACTTCATAGTTCAAGTTAATCATTGACTTAGTCTCGTATACTTCATTCATAACATAATTCCATTGTTGATACACTATGTTCCTAGTTTATTTACTTCAATGTAAATGTCTTTCATTTGTTACACATATGTGATACAAGTGCTTAATGAAATATGATATGTGTTTTGATGTTTAATTGTCTTTGATTATATCATATTCTTATTGTAATTGGTATTATTCATATGTATGAACATTATATATAGGTTGGAGGTTGTTGTACATAGTTCTAAGTCAATAATTACTTAGAAATGTGTTCAATTTAGTCAGGTGGTTATTCATGCTAATGGATCATACTTATGGACCATACGCACGAATGGACCATACTTATGGATCAGTCGCACGACTGAGCCGGGTGACTGGATCAGTCGTATGACTGAGACATAAGATTGACTCAGTCATATGACTGAACCTTCAGTCATGCGTATGAATCAAACGCATGACTTAACCATGCTAATGGCTCAGTCGTACGACTGAACACTGAAAACCTATAAATACCACAAAATTCATGGAAAAACATAACACTTCGAATACTATCATACCCTATCCATCCAGAGAGTCCCAGTTCATCCATCCAACTTTATAGTTCATTCCTTATCGATTCCAACTCGTTCGTAACGTTTGTTTAATCGTTAGATCGATCAGGTTGTCGTTCTCACTGATTGGATCGCCAATCAAAAAGAATTCCACGCTATTTGATCTTGTCTCACGTAGAATCAGTTAGTACTCCATACGAAAATGGTCCTAACAAGTGGTATCAAAGCTTTGGCTCGTGATTATGCATGGATTCGATTAGGTTTGGTGTTAAAATTAACGTTTTTAATCAAAAGATTCACTTTTTTGCTTCAAAACGTGTTTTTGACGAGTGCATGAGTTAAAGTTTCGACTTTTCATCATACGGCAGATTAGGGTTCCTGAAAAATTCGTATTTTGTGTCATAGTATTCAAAATTTTACTTTTTTCAAACACAGCAGCCTCAGTCGCACGATTGGATCAATCGTACGACTGAATCCCATTCGCATATTCCAATCGCACGACTGGACTTAGTCGCATTATTCATTCGCACGGTTAAGCTATTCCAGTCGGTTGACCTCAATCGTCCTCTTCATTCACATGACTGAATCCAATCGCATGATGGAATTCATCTGCATATTTCAATCGTATGATTGACCTAGTCGCCTTGCTCAATCGCACGATTGAATTTGTCTTGTCTTCAGTTTTTCAAGTTTAAGCCATGGAAGACCAGTTTGTTGCGTTCACTGCCGGCAAAGACTCGCGTATCTAGAATCTTCTTCTTCTAAAAAATGAGATAGGGAATCACAACAAACCGCCAAAGTTGTTGACGTTGGATGAGTACCCACAGTGGAAACAGCGGTTTGAGATATACTTGAATGGCATAGACCCTAATCTATGGACATCTATAGAGACTGGTTATATTGTACGAGTCAGTGCAAATAGGTGAAGTTAACTCTGGGGGGTATGAATGAAGCTCAGAAGGTTCTATATAACACTGAAAAGAAAACGTATGCACTCTTGACTCAGTCGATACCAAAGGATATATTCCATCAATTCTCGGAGAA
>BJCO01454834.1:0-12261 GCA_018326465.1 Flaveria floridana | reverse complement strand
TTTTTGTCAAAAACACTCATTTTCTGTCCTTAGATCTTGTGTCTCCTTTGCTGTGATATCACTGACCTAGAACACACTTGATCAGGATTTATTCATTGTTTATGACTATTCATATTTTCTTTTATTTTAATGTGCTGATCTTCACTGATATGATCTCACTGCAGACAATGATTCTATTGTAAATATTAGATTTTGATTCTGGTCTAATTTTGATTTTATGCATGCTTTTTGTGTGTAGGCAATTTAACAATGGTAAGTGTGATCTTGTTGTGTTACCTTGGGAAACTTCTAAGTTTTTAAAACTTAAAAGTTTAAGGGGAGTAATAAATATAAGAGTTTTCTCAGAAAATCAAAATAAAAATGTTGAATTGAAAGGATGATGCTATATGTTCAAAGTATGTGTGTGGTTGATAATGTAAAATTGTGATGATGATAAAATGAACCAATATAAATTTGCAAGTGGAAAAGCTTTTACGAATGTTGAAAAGAAGACAATTTGTTAATTTTGAGACTAAAATAAAGGGAAAATTAATTTTGAAAATTTTATATTAAAATAAAAGGGGTTAAAATGCTATAGGTGAAAATTGAGGGTCAAAAATGAAATTTTTGTGGGAAAAATTCATAATCCTAAAAATTGTTTGAATATTAGTACATGAACAGTGCTAATAAGTATAAACAGTGTTTGATTAAAGGTGTGAAAAATGCAAGTGTTTTGAACATCATGCGTCTAAACAGTGACCATAAGTTCTTTTTAGGTGTATGAAGAGTTTTCAGAATTTGTACAAGTGTTTAGACGGTTCTCATAAAACCATGCATCTGAACAGTTGTCAACCGTCTGAGAACTTAGGTAAATTTGTACAAGTGTTTAGACGGTTCTCATAAACTCATGCGTCTGAACAGTTGTCAACCGTCTGAGAAATCAGATAAATTTGATTAAGTGTTAGACGGCTCATCATTCCCATGTGTCTACATAGTACAAGACGGTTTGTGTAAAATTGACCAAGTAATGGACGTTTCTACAGATACATGCAGCTGAACAGTGCTCAACCGGCTGAACAGTTCTCAACCAGCTGAACAGTTCAGAACCGTTTGAACAGTTCCCAAGCTGCTAAACAGTTGTCATGCGTCTAAACCCAAACGTCAAAACAGTGCTCATCCGTCTTAAATTTTACACTTAGTATATAAAGAACACTTTTCATTTTTTCATTCATTCACAACCCACAGCCTCAAACACTTATTCGCAGTCGATTCATTTTCACCCATTTCACTCTAAATTGTCATTTGTTCTTAAAAGATTCTTATTCGAAATTGTATATCAGTGATTTGCGAGCGTAAGTTCAGTGAATAAATCATTAAATTTGCGAAAAGTTTCAAAAATGATGAATCAAACTGAATAAAAGAACTAAAATTGATCACATATTATTGATGTACACTGAATTTCGAACACTTTGACATATAAATCTAATGTTTTCATGATCTTTGATTTCTTGGTGATCATCTTCGTTCGAATGAAGAAGATGAACAGTTCAAATTTGAAAATAATTTTTTAATAAAAAAATTAAAGGCTTAATTCATAAGAACTTAATTGAAAATTAACTTTGATCAATAGTAAGTGAATTAATATGGTTTAAAACAATAATACAATAAAGTGTAATTAATATGATTTTGATAGAATTTTAATTAAATTCTAGAAAATGATTACTTACACTTGATGTTAAATAAATCCTAAGTGTTTTAGAACATAATAATTCATTTATATTAATTCAAAGTCTAAAAATAATCAAATCATCTCAAATTCATCAATATATCTAAATTTGTGTGTTTGTTTGTGCAGATGGCAGAACTAAAGTTTGAGCCAAAGCACAATGTGGCTGCTTTCTTAGATGAAGATAGTAGAGAGGCCACCGGATATGAAGAAATGATTAGATTCTTGCTAAGAACTAGATATGTATATGCAATGTGTGCAAGACCAATGATACATGCAAGGCTAATCAAAAGATTCTGGAGAACAACAGAAGTTGAAAGAGATGAGGCAGGGAATAAAGTGGTGAGAGCATTTATCACTCATGATAGAATGCTTGAAGTCTCTAAGCAAGCCATAAGGATAGCTCTTAGACTTGGGGAGAATGACCCTAAAGCTTTAGAAGAGTATACATTCAACAAATGTAGGGATGTATTCTTACAGATGGGTCACCCTGATCATTTCCCCAAGAAGTATTTCTATAGGGCCAGGGTGTATAACCACAAGAAATTACTATGTTATATCATTCAGCAATGCATGTCCAAGAGAAGTGCTGGTTGGCATTCATTCCCTATGGACATTGCATCACCCATTATTGGTTTAGCCACCAACAAGAGATTTAATATGGCTAAATGGATCATGAATAGATTAATCTTTAACATAGAAAGAGGAAGGAGACATAAGTACTTGATGTATCCTAGGTTCCTTCAATGGCTGATTAATGAAGATAATCCTTATCTATATGTTTATGGTGTGGAAGGTGATAAACTGCAATTAGAGCACATGTCTGAAGTTATTTAGAAAAGACTTTCATTTATCACAGGTGTCCCAAACATTCATCTCTTTGACTATATAAGGAATGTAGCAATGGATAATATGGATATCAACCAACAACACTTTCATTTGACTGGATATGAGCCTATAGATACAAATGATCTAATTAAAGATATTGTTGATGAGATGGTTGCTGGTGATGATGATGAAGATGAAGATGATGAAGATGATGATGCTACTGAGAGCTCATCAGAAGAAGATGTTGATAGTGATGATGATTATGGTGTTGATGGTTCTGGTGAAGCACGTCACTCAGTTAGCAGTGGAAGAACTTCTTCTAATCATGTTACTGAGACCCATGACTTGGGTGAAGGAACATCTACTGGTGTTATTCATGAGGAAACTATAAATGAAGCACAAGATGAAGAAGCAGATGTAAATGTGCATGCTGAAACCACTGTGCATGATGAAGATTCTCAAAATCAAAAAATCAAACATTTGACTTTAATTTTATAGAAGCAATGCTGGCAGAGCCTGTTTTTCAAGGTACAACTCATGAAGAAACCGAAGATATACCAGTCATTACAGCACAAAACGTGTCTGTACAGACTAAAGACATCTTGGATGTTGATGAGCTTGAAAAACTAAAAAATGAAAATCTTGCTCAAGAGAGAATAATTGATGATTTGAAAGCTGATAATGAAAAGCTAAAAGAGATGAACATATCTCTTGAAAATGAAATGAATAAGATGAAAGAATAAAATGAAAAGTTAAAGGAAGAAGATCAAAGTAAGGATAAAAAGCTTGTGGTCTTTGCTAAAATTAGATGATATAGAAGATACAGTTCTACCTGAATCTTCTACTAAACTGCAAAGGATTGAAAAGGTTGGTGAGGAAGAGATGCAAGGAGAACAAGAGCAATTTATTCAAGAGAAAATTGGTGCTTTAGAAGACATTGAAGAAGAAAATACTGATGACTGGTACGATGAGGTACTAGATGATGAAGATATAGATGAAGCTCAATTTGAAACATCTTTCTCTCCACTTGAGCTAGTTCAAGAACATGGCGAAATTCCTTAAGATTTTGAAGATAGATATGATTATCATGTGAGGATGAAATACAATCAGGTATTTTTGGATGGGCTGATAGTGTTTCAAATCAATGATGAATATGAGAAGTGTATAGCTGCTGAGTCTGTCACCCCAATCGATCCAAATGAGATTGTCATGGAACATGGCGAATGGAATGTAGCTCAGAAGAGCATAAACATAGAGGAAGTACCCAGGTCAGAGCTGCACCATCCAGACCCAAAAGAAATGAGTATTCTAGCTTTAAGGTCTTGGTTGCAGGCTTGAAATTTTCCATGGAAGAGATTAAAAAGGCTTCAATCTTTATCATTGAGAAATCTTCTCAAAAGCTTCCAGCAAACCGAGAAGCAATCAGACAAAATGATTATTTTAGATATTGACAATCCTCAGTATCTGGATATCATAAAGAGGACAAGAATTTTAAAGCCCCAAGAGATCAGACAAATGACACAAAAGACTATTGCTCATGACAGTAGGCAAGAGTTGATCAAGATGTTCTCTGGTTCAGAAAAGCAAGCTTATAAAGCTTCCACTGAACATAAACAAATATTTGATAGTGCCAGATCTACAGGTGACTTGGTCAGAAATGTATTACAAAAAGGACAATCAGTTGCTTAATTGTTGAATGCAATGATTGTTCCGGATTTTACAAACCAAGTCAAGATCATTGCGTGGAAGTATGATGAGGAGTTTAATGCATTTATGATTAAAAGAATAAATGCAGTCTGTGATGTCTATCATTTTTACTCTAGTATCATTAAACTTCCAGTGCAAGATTTGAAAGAGTTAAAAAAACTACCTCTGATCAATCTGTCAGGATCAAAACGAGGTGATATGTTTGTAGAACTTTTGAGAAGTGGATTAGCAAGAACAAGTAATTTCCTTCAAACTCGATATGATGAGGAAGATAAGGAATACGTTTCTATGCTAAAGAAGAATAAAAAGATAAGGGGGTTACAAACTGAAGAAGAGCATTTCATGGTTGAATTTTGTGACCAATATTTTGAAAAAGTTACAACCCCGGGCTTAAAAGTGATTGACGGAACCCAAAAGTCCAAATCGATTCTTCGATGGTTTTACAATACAGAGACATTTGAACTTAAACTGGTCCGTAATCTTGAACACTAGGATGAGGACATGATTACACTTTTTGGTGCATTTGAGCTCAAATTGCTTCATCCAAGTTATATTTCGTTTCTATCGGTACAAAAGTTTGAGAAGGTGTCTCCTGATGTCGCTGAACAAGACAAGAAATATTTTCTTTCCATCATCAACATGATGAATGCAGCCATGGAAAGAATATCTCTGCGAAAAGCCCTTGCATATGACAACATAGTGAAGAAAGACTTAAAAGATGTAGAGTTCATGCGCATTTCACGAAAAGGTGTATTAGAAGTATACTAGAAGGAAAGCTTAAAACATATCAAGTTATACGCCAATATCGACATTACTGGACTATCAAAGGATACTTTAGAAAGAATGAGCCAAATGGAGATTAAAACAAATCATTCATGACGTGAACAGGGAATTCTTGCCGGTAAATTCAAGTCAGGAATTGCTAATGCTTTGAAGGAACAAGAGTTATTCAAAAAGAAGCCGATGTTTAAAGTCAAAGAAGAACTAGAAGACTTCTTTGAAGATTAAAGATGAATGTGCAGGAAGAGAGAAGATAGCAGAATGAAGCTGAGAAGAATGGAACAGATAAAGACTGAAGACTAGATGAAGATAAGAAGAAAAAAGAAGAAAAAGACAACAAAAAGACTGAAGACTGAAGATTTTGAAGACCGAAGACAATGTCAAACTTAGGGGGAGTATTGTTAGTACTTCTTTAAAGATTAACATTTTGTCTTTATGTGTCTTTTTATCTTTTTATAATAGTATAGGGACTAGTCTTGTAATTAGTTAGTTCCTTTTTCTGTTTATTGGTAGTATATATAGCTTAGACTTCTGTAGGTTAGGGATACGAATCTGCTACTTACACACATTATAATTGTCTTTGCTATTATCAATAAACTCTTTGAATTTTGTTGATATTATGCTATGATTTGATTACTTTGCTTGTGTTTCATTGAATTTTTAATTGATATCATGACAGATCTATACATTTGATCCTATCAAAGATGAAGCTGGCTGTGATTCAGCACTAGGTCCAGGTTGTGTTGTTTGTTAGGCTTCAACCTTGAGCTCAGCTTCAGGTGCAGCTTGACTTAGTGGAGAATGCAAGTCTTGAAGCTCACCCTTCTTAATCTTCTACTTAATCACCCTTACGTGCTCATCCATTGTTGATAGATACATAGGAAAAAGTCTCCTTTCAGAGAACCCATACAACTTCAAGAAGCTCACCATCTTTTGTCTGTCCTCAGACTTCTTCTGATTAGCTCTGATGGTGGCTCTTGACTTTGCAACGTCCTCCCTCATCTTTATCTTAGGAACTCTCTTTTCTTTTAGGACTTCTTGTTCAAGCTGTTTGACATATTCAAATTCAATGTACTCATAAGATAGGGGGAGAAAGCTAAATCCTGATAGAGAGATGTGGCATTTAGGTAGATTATCATGTTTTCTCTGTCTTGTTCCCTGCCTACTTGAGTTTCTTTTTCAACTTCCACACACTCTTTTTTAAGCCTTTCTTATACTGGAGAGAGGATATGGGCTTTATAAAATTTTCTTCTTTTCCCTTCTTCTTTAATCTAGGCCCCTGATAGTTCAATATGGCTACCCTTAACACATCTTCCTGAGTGCTTGTCCTAGGGGCAGCCCTGATTGCATCTTACATGAAGCTGGGGGTCTCTCTCATCCTCTCTTATCTTTCCTCCTCCTCTCCCTCTTCTCCTCCTCAGTCTACTCAGAGTTTAGAACCCTTTTTTCTTTGTCAAGCACTAGCCTATATGACTCAAGGAGGATAGAGCTTTGACCTTCTTGAGCTGGTTCTGCACTTGAGCTCTGGCATGGGAGAGGCTGTGAGACCCCCTTACCAGTTGGTGTCTCACTGAGGGTAATGGATGCTGAAGGAGTTTTAGTCTCAAGGTTCACAGGTTCCATAGCTAGGCCTTCAACTGAGGTTTCCCCTTTGAAGTTAATCTTAGGGTCTGACTCAATATTCAGTTGACCAATAGTTTTCCCTGCTAGCCACTATATATATGAACTGGTTCTTCTCTTGAGCTTCTTAGAAACCCTCGGTTGTATCCTCTCAGCTAACCTATCAGCTTGCCTTTTTTGACTCGGGTTGGCAAGTGGCAGGTCAACCAGAGGAAAGCTTTCATAGAATCTCAGGGTATGGAAGTTGAACACTCCTTGTTGACCCTGATATCTAGAAAGCACTAGGGCTCTTCTATCATTGTCATACCTCCATCCTACTATTGTATTATGAACAGGGTGGGATGGAGTTGACATAGCCCTTGGTACACCCTCCTTATTGATATGGGCCTGAGAAGGTTATTGAGTCTGGACAATTGTAAGTGATGGTGGTGAATCTTAAATGTCCATACTCTAGGAAATGCTCTCAAGTGATTCTCTCCCTTTTTGGTAGTATCACCTACTTGCATAGGTGAGTTAGAGGTTAAATCCACCATATTCACAAGTTCTTCTGGACTTGGTTACGCACGCCTGCCAGGCCTCTCAACTAACTTGCCCTTGATATCGATGATCTCAAGTTGCAGATTAAGGATCTACCTTTTTAAGGTAGCCACCTAAGACTCCAGGTGACTAACCTTAGAAACTAAATAGGTGCATATTTTGTCAATATTTGCACCTATAGTTGCATGATCCCCTTATCTTCTTCAAAAGAATCATGGGGGTTAAGAGTACATGACTAAAGTCATCTCCCTCACCACTAAATTGTTTCTTAGTCTTTGGATTCCCCTTACTCAATGACAGCTTCATAAGAAGTGCCAAGTAGATAGGTTGTCATGGTTAAGGTCTTAAAGATGTAATCACTTGCAGAAGTGAGAGCCTCTTCCATATGGACTTCTTAAACTTGTTTAGAAAGGTCCAGCTCAATCATGGGTGAATGATGTGGGCTAGATATGTTTTAGATCATATGAGGCTGGTGCAACTAAAACAATACTTAGAAGAATTTTTATGTACAATTAAAGAAGTCTTCCAAAGTTAAAAGCAACTCTTCCGAAGAGAAGCTGAAGATCTTTCAAAGCCTAAAGTATGAAGAAATTTTAAAGGAAAACTAAGTGTTCCGAGACTAAGTAGCTCCACTTCCGAAGAGTTCAACTTAGAAGATCCAAGGCAAAGTCTTCCAAACAATGAACACCTAAAGACTTGCAAAAGACTCGAAAGAAGTAGATTCTTCTGAAGTATAAATGGCTTCGGAAAAACTTATTGTTCCGAAGCCATTTACCTTCGGAAGAACCAACTATGACCAGTAAACAATAGTATGGGTTGTCTGCATCCGCTGCCAACCTCTGATATACTGCATGGTGCTTTCCCACGCCCATGTAGTTGACCATACTTTATTTCCTTGTTCACCTTTATCAATTAGTACAGTTACCATCTTTAGTTGGTGACAAAAGATAAGTCATGGACATGTCATGACTACCTAATCCTAGGATAGTATTTTATCTTAGATGTCTTACTTCTAGCAATATAGTATTTGTCTAGTTGTAGATTCCAGCTGGTTATCTAAGTATAACCGGCTATGGATAGTATTATATATAGTTTCTCATTATAACTCATCAAACCATGGTTTTAAGAGTCATGAACACTGAGTTGAGAAGTAATATATACAAGTATCTTGAAAACCATTTCTTGTGTTCATTAACTTATAATATTATTGTCGACTTAGTTTGAGATTCTGCTTCATCAACCGAGTGAGACTTAGTAAGTTTGTGAGACAAACCTTGTGTTGAGAGACAACACCGATCCTTCAATTTGTATCAGAGCTTTTTAGGCTCTTGATTGTGAGATCTAACCATCCCAAATCATCCTTGTTTTCACACTTACTCACTTCACTCAAAAAATGGCTCTCAACTAGAAATTTTCTAAGACTGAGATGGGTAACTCACGATAACTTCAGAGCCTGGTGTCAACGTATTTAATGCTTCATCAAATATGAACATAGCCGAATGTGGAGATCAGTAACTCACGGACCTTAAAAGACAAAGGTAGCATCTCCACCTTGTAATGGTGCTATGATTAAGAAAGCTATTGAAGACTACTCTTATGAAGACTTTAAGAAGATGGACATCGATTGCAAAGAAATGAATATATTGCTTACAACCATACCAAACTCCATAATGGTAGGCTTTGAGCACTGCAAGTCAGCTAAAGAAGTCTTTGATGCTTTGACATTGACGTACTCTGGTTCCTCCAAATCCAAAGAGTCCAAGAAAGATGTACTGAAGTAGATGTTTGAAAACTTCACTTATATTATTGGTGAGACCCTGAACCAACAATACTTCAGGTACATGGACTTAATCGCATCTCTTCAGTCTATGGGAGTGACTCTTGAGAAGAAAGACATAGTAAGAAAACTCATAAGTGTACTTCCTCATGAATGGACTTTCTATTGTGTCTCTATCAAGAGAACTGAGAATCTAAACACACTCACCATGACCGAACTATATGAAATCCTTGTTGGATACCGTATGGAGATGGAGACTTACAAGGGCCATTAGGTGAACAGAAGCTCAAACCCTTCTGTCAGCAACGCTTTACATGTTACTGAAGGATCAAGAACTGCCGAACCTTAGATGTACTTGAACCATAACCAACAACCATCATACTCCTCTGGGCCTTACAACACATTTCCTGAGACACCCAGGTCTCAACAAGCTTAACAAAATCCTTTCCAGGATAGTTGTGCTTTTGTTTCAGAAAATGAGCACTCTGGAGATTTTCAATTCTATTTTGATGAACTACAGTGTTTTAGCCAAGATGACGTAGAATATATGGACATTGTCCAACAGATAGCTCTTTTAACGTACAGAGCAAAGAAGTTTTTAAGAGAACTGGAAGACAATTCGCATAGAATCCAACCAACAGTAAATTTAGATTTGATAAGTCAAAAGCCAAGTGTTGAAACTATAATCAACATGGTCATTTTGCAAGGGAATGCAAGGCTCCTAGATCCAATCCTGGAGCAACTCAAGCCTCCCAACATCCTGCTATCCCAAAGGCTCCAACCAAGCCAACTGAGCAACAAACTGCAGCTGTTGCTCAAGAGGTCAATTGGAGCTTCATGGTGTAAGATGTCACCCCTGCTCAAGCTCTTATGGCTAGAACTAAAGATACCAAGGTATATGAACAACTATACACTCCAGCCTGTATAGCTAAGGTTAAAATGTGTTAGGACTACAACACAGAAATTAATTCTGATATTGAGTCCTTAAGATACTAAAATCTGATTTTAAGAGAGCAAAATCTAACTATAAATTCAAAATTGAAGAGTTAGAGAAAAGCGTATCTTTTTTAAAATATGAATACTCAAACTACAGGTCTTAAATAAAAGACTTAGTCTCCAAGTTGACTGAGGCTCAAGCCCAACTTGTAATAGCTGAGGGTAAAGCAAAGAAGTATGCTATTCAAGAGCATAACTTCAACACTATCCTTGCATCATCCTCCTACTCAAAGGTGTGTTATCAAAACAAAAGTGAGTTAGGAACCAATGAAACAGCTCCACCACAATCTTATGCGTCTATTAGATAGCCAAGATATGGTACTGATTAGCAAGAGGTACCAAATGGTGACCCATCACCCAATGAGCAAAAGAATGTTGCAACAATGGTGACCACCACAGTGAAGGATAAGGTAGAAACCTCATCCACAAAGCTGATGATCAACCTCTGACCATGAAAGATAGAAAGAACAAGATCACTACAGCAAGAAAAATTGGCAAGAAGGTGCCTAAGTCTAAGTTGAAAATAGACCCAATACAAAAGGGTGTATTCATCTTAGTTGGATTTCAACTGACTGGAAACTCTGATTCATGAAAGGAGTGTAGTACCAATACTCTTATCTAGTTGAAGAATCAAAAGTTAAAGGGGAAGGCTGTTGAAGATGAAAAGAAGTGCAAGAAACAACAGCCCTCATACCCTATCAAAGTTAATATTGTGCATAATCTGTGGCCTGCATAACCACATGGCTAAAGATTGTTACTACAATCCAACAAGCACACATTATGCAAACAATGTTAAGAAAGAAGGTGTCAAGGAAGGTTTCATTTTTGAACCTTATCATATGGTTCTAGTGTTGAAGAAAGGAAAGCTTGTTTTTGATGCAAAGTTGCTTTCAGAAGAAACTCATTCTTCTGGAAGGAAAATAGCTTCGGAAGACAAGCCTAAGAACAAACAAATGAATAAAAAGAATCCTTTTAAATCTTTTGAGAAGAAGACTACTTCGGAAGAAAAGGTGGTGATAACTTCTTCCAAGAACAAAGAAGCCTCGGAAGCAAGTCATGCTGCGCAAGCGTGTTCAGGCTCATCCACACTAATCACCCATAAGATGGAATGGAAGATCAGACAAGATGCTACAGACCAAATATCTTCTTCACAAACCATAGTGGACCCCTCAACATACATTTTAGTTCAATTATGTCATCTACATTGGAAGAGCCCAAGACCAATAAGGCCTAGGCTACCAATAGTAACTAATCATTTTGCCTTGTGTGTAGGAACATCCACAAGACAAGAATGGAAATATTTGGATTGTGGACTATGGATGCTCTAGGCACATGACAAGGAAGAGATCTCTCCTACAACAATTTCAATGTTTTGATGGAGGTCCTGTGTGAAGTCGGAGGATACATTTCTAGTAGAGGTAGTGTATCCAATGGTAAGTTAAAATTGGACAATGTACACATTAACAAACAGCTTGAATACAATCTATTGAGTGTTTCTTAGTTTTGTTATCAAAAGCACAAATGCTTTCAAAGAACATGAGTGCATTATCCTCAAACCCGGGATGATAATTCCACAGGAATTGGTGTTTCTTAGATCTCCTAGGAGAGGGATATGTACAAGATGGATATGAACAATGCTTCCCCACTAGGTGAAGTACCATGCTTTCTTTCCAAAGCTAATGGTGACGAGTCAACTCTTTGGCATAAAAGAATGTGTCATGTTAATTTTTAAACCGTGAATAAACTGGTTAAAAATAACTTGGTACATGGTGTGCCTAAAAATGAATTATCTGTAAAGACAACTGTGTTACTTGTCTAAAAGGGAAGCAACACAAGGCATTCCATAAATCCAAAGAGGTTAACTCCATCATCACTGCATTACACTTATTGCACTTAGATTTATTTAGTCCCATAAGTATAATGAGCATCAGAAGGACATCATATTGCCTTGTGATAGTTAATGATTTTACAAGATTTACATGGGTATTCTTTTTAAAAACTAAGGATGAAACTACTAAAACGTTAAAATCTTTTATTATTAAAATAGAAAATCAATTTGATAACAAGGTAAAAGGAATTAGAAGTGATCAAGGGACTGAGTTTAAGAATCAAGTTCTTGAACTCATTCTGTAACTCAAAAAGGATTACCAGATAATATATTACTCCTAGAACTCCTCAACAAAAATGGTGTTGATGAGAGGAGGAACTGGACACTTTGTAAGGATTCCTATAAGTCTGATGCAGCCAAAACACTCTAAGTCTTCCTACATGCTGCACAGAACATGAAGTAGAAATGCTTCACAAGTTTTAC
>BJCO01454767.1:0-13487 GCA_018326465.1 Flaveria floridana | reverse complement strand
CGCATTTGCGCGTCATCTGACCCCCAAGATGACGCGCAATGCGCGTCATCTTTTGCGATTTTTCTAGTAGTGCCATAAGAAGGCAAAATATAATACACGAAATGAAATTATATAATCAAGTAATAACCACCAATACATCGACGTTGTGTCGCTGGAACTTGAAGGGAAAGACGCAGAGGACGATTATGCAATCGAGGTCGTCCTGGACCATTCCGAGCCTTACGTGTATTGTTGACAAGGGAGTCAGACATTTTGGCAGGAATATGATTTAATCAGTATGTCCACTGTAATAGCCACAGGTTGAACGGACTAAAAATGTTCTATTACACAAACACTATAAAGTATGGATGTATAAATAAAAACAATACAAGTTGAAGATTTATGATATTTACAATGAACAATAATCTTAATCCTCACTAACTACCTACAGTCTGCTATCGACCTATGTCTATTATAAAATGAAACATATAATATACCATTCCTCATAAAAATTATATTATATATATTATAATAGCAAAACCTTTACAATCACATTGACAATAATAAGAAGATCTGGAGTAAACGTATGACATGAAATCATGTGTGTGCATATGCATGGGTCAGTTTTACTAAAATTCGGTTGGTTCATTCTACAAATGATATGAAGAAATGAGAAAGTTTGAAGTGGTTATATGCAGAAGGAGTAGATGCATGTGTCCATTTAAAAAAATAAAATAGATCATATGTCTTAAAAATATCCATTTGATAAGATTAGGGAAGGAATAGATGAATTATATGACCGCTGGCACAAAATGGATACGTAAGCAAACCCAATGATTATGATATTTAATATAGTATATATAAGACAATAGAAGATTGCCTACCTAGTGCAAAATTTGCTTATGTCACGTCCCGAAGAAAAAGGGGAAATGAAAACGACCAAATATATACTCTCCAGAAAAAACTATTCCAAATACATCTACATCACACATACTATTATGTGCTATATAGGAATAAAACATATGAGAAGGTTCGTACAGCTTCATATAAATGTACCTTTATACGTACAAAGATCTATGCATGAAGCCTAACAATATAACTACTAAGGTAACGTATATGTACTGACAATTACTTTCTGGGATCTCTGATCATGCGTGAGTGTTTTGATGGAAGGGACCAAGGGATTGAACAAAAAGCCTTTCAGAACACGGTCGTTAAATGAAATCAGTGTAGTGCCTTTGTCAATGGCAATCCTATAATCACTGGTAACCAGGATATAGTTTTGATACTTTGGTTAGTCATCATATTGGAATCCCTCTACTTGGTAGTGATTAGGCACAAACACTTTATGAAGCAGCGACATGACACTGTAAATGGCAATCAAGTTTAGTGGAACCAACGCAACCATTTTTGGCCTCTAAATAATTTAATAGAATTACATGATTCAAACGCCATTTAACAGAATTACATTGGGTTAACGATGAGAAGGCATCAACGCTAGATCGTATGTCCATTTTTCCAACGCAACCTCAAATGTGTTGTAGTGCAATTTTAACACATTTTGTCAATACTGACTAAAAAAGAAAACAAACGCACCCGCTATACTTCGGAACTTATCAACATTTCAATAACATGTCTCAACACCATTCCATTAAAAATAAACCAAACACAACAATCAATAGAAAACATGAGAGATTATAAAACATACACCGCAAACGATAAGTGGAACATAAACCCATCTTCCCGAAACAATTATGGACAAACTGAAAAGTTATCCAACATGTGGGACCGGGGAAACTATGGTCTCCGTATACACGGCTCCTGCAACGCTACCAGAATACCAGAGGGGACAAAAACTATCAATTCCAGTGGCCAACACATTTATCTGGTATAGTTCACCCCACTCCGTCATCAATGCAAAGGTTCCATTCGCATTGAAATACGTGATTAAGGACATTAACGTCATAGGTACCCGCAGCGATTGCGGATCAGAAAATACTCCAACCACCATTGACACACCGTAAAATATAGGCAATTTCCTCATGTTATGCCAGAAGACCATGAGTATGATTCCGCCCGGTACGGTGTTTTCTTCAAGAAAGTTATTGTGCTCCATGAACCCGACGAAATAGAATACATGTGAATTGCCATTTCGCCCTTCCTTCGTTTTATGTGGACAACGTTGTATTCATGCTAGGAGTCGATAAAAAATCCGACGGCATTGGAGCGGGCCTTAAAGAAACCTTGACACTCACCATTCAACAGGCTCCTATACAGTTCAGTTAGGGGATTCCAAATAAACATCTCACGTGTGTTTCTTAGACAAACACATAGCAGACCATCTGAACCAGCCAAAACTGTCATATTGTAGGGATTGTTGGTGAAGGGAACCTTAATCTTCTTGCGTAATTTAAATTAGAGGATTCACATGTAAGTGAATGAATGAAACACGAAAAATGTCCGATTGTGAGAACCTTCTGATCAGGCAGCATATGCATATGGTGACTGTGAGTGCTTGCAAAATGGGGAGTTGACAGAAAGGCCTTCCAATCTTTACATACAACTTTCAATTGCGCAACAGCTTTTGCAGGAAGTCTTAGAAGTATCTCAAAAAATTATAAGAATAACTGGAAGAGCCACCATCTACGCTATGATATATGATGAGTAACATACCAAGGCTATTTATTTTAAGACGAGAACATAAAATATATTAACAAACATGGAAGCTTTGCCATATCGCCCTCCTTATCTAATGTGTTGATGTAAGAAAACGAAAGCTACTTTAATAAGAAAACTATAATAAACAATATAAGAATTCAGATACATGTGTAGGAATCAAATATTATGATTTGTTGAGGTTAATCTACATCTATATTCACAAGGTGTGGTTGTAAGATTACACGCAACAACCGCCTAATGCCGTCGAACAGACGTTACTATGATTTAAAGTAGTACAAATAAAATGCAGCAATAGGTGATGAAAGCTCATAAAATACCCAGAAGAACAAAATGAAAACATCCACAAACAAGGTACCAAAATATATCGTGCATCAACTGAGGTAATATCAGAAAACAGTAAATAGCAGGGGCGGGGAAACCAAACCTGTAAGAAAACGCCCAGGTTTACCTGTTTATGACGCTAAGAAATCAAAAATGACAACCCTGATGAAAGAATAAGGAGGTTAGAATTGATTATGCAACTCAACCGTATAAGAGAAAGTAGACACCGAAAAAATAATAGGGAACTTACACTGAAATGGCGGTAATATGCTGGGAATGAGAAAGTGAGTGGTGAAATATAAGAAAGTGAAGTAGCAGGGGAGTGACAGGAGTCTTATGTAGGAAAACTACAAACCAAAAAAGTAGCCCACCTTCCTAGAAAATAGGGTCATTACAATCCTGGAGACAACCACCTCTCCAACCGTATAGACCCATTGAGTTGAAATCGTCAAACATCAGCTACCTCACACTCTAAATGCACGTGACATGGAGCATGCATAGTTTAAGGTTTATAATTAATTATTAATAATGTAAGGTTTCTAAATGAAACATCGAAGTTTTATAATTTATCATTAATAATTTACAGTAAAAAACTTTGATGTAGTCCTAGTATAAATATATGCTTTGACGGTTTTTTAGGCGTCAACACAAACACCGGAATAATAATATAAATAATCAATAAATGTATATATACTTCAATAAAGGAAGCCTTTCTATAAATATAGCATATGATACAATGTATGTAGCGCTAGCCTTTCTTTCTTCCCTGCAACTCCATAAACAGAATGATACTTATCACATATGTATTAAGCCTACAAAATGACTACAAATTTCATACAGCTTACTATTTACAGTGGATTATCCATGATAATGTAGGATTTTTTTATATCCTTAATGTCTCACATGATCTTTCTTGTTGGGCATATGATCGAACAACTTGTGTGTGATCTAAGAACATAAATGCTAACATGGAATTGGAACGATCGATGTGACCATAATATATACCAAGACCAATCTACATTTCATATTTAATATGAGATTATTAAAGGAGATTTGATAAATGAACACAATCATATAAGTCATCCTCAATTCAAAACATTATCTTATAATCAGTTAATCATGATTTGAACATAAGAAAGACACCTTAAACTCTCTCTTTTTGATGGGCTGCCTCTGGCATTGACATTACAATAGGTACCTTGGTCTGGGTCTATTCCTCATCTTTGTCAAAATATATTATTGACATCCTAAATATTTGCAGAAAGCTAGTTAAATAAATGGCCATTGGGATAGAACCCAATTTACCACACGCCTTTTTCTGAGTTAAAAACAATTCCATTCATCAAAACTATTTTTCATTTTTTCAAAGCATAACAGTCTCTTTTCTATTCATGCAGATTACACCTACCCATCTTTTGTATTCATATTATTTATTTTTCCATAATGAAGTACAAACTTATTCGATGGAAAGAAGGTGGAGATAACATATAAGCATATGTGGCTATGTAAGTATGAGCTCGTTGATATATAAAAGCAAGAAATTAAGAGAAGATAAATACCTTCAAGTAGTCCTTCGTTCTGTAAGGGAATACGTTCAAAAACTTTGCAATCAATCAAACTGTATGTTACCATGGTTATTAAAGATGAAGTAAGTGAGAAATTTATTTTTATAGGAGCAAAGATCAACACTGAGAATAAAGTTTCAAACCATTAACCATATAAACGTCATTGAGTAAATGTTACTCACTTTCGAAAAGCTTTCTCGTTCACAAGAAGTCTTATTTCATAAAAATATAATATTGAAGTCATAAGCACACCCAAACTTGTAAACAGTTCGAAGCTCAACAAACCAGATATTATAATCCTTATAAACATGAAGCATAAAATAAAGAACCAAATTACGCGAGAAAATATTTTGTTAATCAAATTTATAGTGTACCAGCAAAACTTGGTCCTAATATAACTTTTATTCTTGGGTGAAAATGGGTAATCTGTATAATTCAAGAGTTTTAATGCATTGACCAAAAAGTCAACATATTTTTCATCAAATTCCAATAAACATGCAAGTATAGGAAACAAAAGACACAGTTAGCCAAGTGAAGTTTAAATTCATAAAAGGAGGAGAGTCGGTGTGATTCGACAGGAATTATGCATTTGATGAAAAATCAACATAAGTGCAAGCAACTAAATGGGCCTACATATAATATAAAACATTGATGCATCAAATTCGGATTGCTTATAAGCAGTCAATGAAAGAAAACTTCAAATACATTTGAGAATCCCAAAATTCAAGAACAATCAAACACTAAATGACAAGTCAACACATTTTTCATCAAATTAGGATTGCTTAACTTCTAGGTTCAGGTAACTACAGTCAATTACAACATTAGTAAATCAAGCATTCAACCTCTTTCCGTCAAATTGATATAACCGACAGACTAAGATTCAAACTCAAACAGTGCATATTATCTAAAGAACCACCACTACTCATCTTGATTACTTCTAACAAAGAAACTTAAACATAAAACCTGATACATGAAAACGACATCTTAGAACGAAACATATAAAGCCTTCATATTTTGACAACTCGGTTCCTATTATGATCCGTGACCCGAGCAATCTTGAATCGCCACAGTGAATCAGTAGTAACACTCAATTCATCTTCATCGCCATCATCATCATAACTGTTGAGAACAATAACTTCATATTCATCCTATGAATTGCTTATATCAATAACCTCACCCCACTTTCAATTTAGCAAAGCTTTTGCACGATGAATGACCCTATCAGTAGCTTGGATTGCAACTTTGTTTTCCTCCTGTACCATAATGACATAAGCACAGATGCACGAGTTGTTGGAGCAAGAAACTATATAATTATCAATTAACTAACCGGATTATATGGAACCATTTCTTTGATTTTTTTGCCCAGAATGTTAGAATTCACCTATAAAAATAGGGAGTTGCATTTAATAACACAAAATCAATGTCGATTACAAGTAATCTTACAAAAGAACCGATAGAAAACATGCAATATAATTGAAGATACCGCATCTTTAATCTCCGGTATTGGCACATCGGGTTCAACCTATACATTTTTCGATTCACCAGCACCTACTCTGATCTTAACACCTTCTTTGGTCGCCATTTTAAAACAATACCTAAAACCCGAATTTGGAAATCTCAGGTAGTTATTTTGTGTTCTTGCATGAACCTAAATCCAAAAATCGAAAATTGAGAAGTGATGATATTAACTCCTTCGAATTTCGTTGAATGCCTGGTTGGTGTGGTACTTGTTGCACTCGACATGGGAGGTATCCGAATAAGAAGGATATTGTGGAAGTTACAGAAAACAGGGAAACCAGCAAGGATAGATGGAACTGCTACATATTCATGGAACGTGGGTTTGCAACCCATGTAACCTACACACAATTCAACAACTTCCTAATTTAAACGGTCCAGATAAAAAATAAGTGAGTTTCAACGGCTGAGATTAAACCAAAATATGTAACCGTTATCCAGCAACCATATATATATAATACTACATGTGACAATGGTTTAATTGATTAGCGAACACTATTGTCTTTCTCATAAAAGACGAAAATAATTATAACAAAAAAGCAATAAAATAACGATAATAATCTATTTATTATAATATATATTAAAATGCTTGGTCGGTCGCTATAGTAACCGGAGCTTATTGGTTGGGGGTAGTTTAAGTATTTAACACATAGTGCATACGTGTTCTACTATGGCGATGATTCCTGCTATGCTGCTTATCCCGGTTCCACCACGTTATTTGCCCACTATTTCATCTTCTTCAACCCCTAAAATAGAGAGAGGGAGAGAGAGAGAGACCAGGAATGAGACATCTTTAATGGCGATGATGGTGTGCAGCTGTTCAGCAGTTCAGGGAAGACTTCAAGTTTCTTAGGGTGGTTGTGATGAAGACGATGACCAACAACGGTGATATTAGGTTTTCGATAAGGTAATTATGGATGGTAGTGATGGCGTTTAAGGAAAGATTCAACATTCTGACGATGGCTATGGTGTAGAAGATGGCTGTGACATGCGGTAATTTTCCGTTACCAAACTCCGTTAGTTTTGTTAGTTATTGCATACAAGTGTCGTGAGCACACACTGGTTTTGTTGAACATTGGTGACTTAATAATAATTATATATGATAATTAGATAATTATTTAACTAATAATATTGATTATTAGGTTGGGATTATATGATTCATGAATTTATGGAATTTAAATATTATTTATGAATTCTACGTGATAACGTGACTACATGTAATATATATTTTATGTGTTTTGTGATTAATTGAGAATGTATATGATTATTATTAGTGATTAATAATGTTTATATTTTGTAGTTAAAACCTTTCTAAAAAGTGTTAAAAGGATAAGCTTTTACAAAAGGTGATTTAAGAGGGTTTAAATGGTAATTATGCTTAAACTAAGTTAAAAGAAAAATCCCAACCCTAGCCCCCACCCCCTTCGGCCGCGACACCACCCAAACACACACACATTGCGATTTTTGATCCATAAGCACCAAGTTTCATCAATTTCTAAAGGCAATCAAGCATTACGAGTGATTAACAAGTGCTGATCACCATCTTTACACACTTAAAGGTTAGATTCTATTGGTTTTTCATGGTTTTTTGGGTATTGGCCGAAACCCTAGTTTGATTGGATGCTAGATGTCGAATTTTGTGATGTTTGATGATTGTATGATGTTAGTTAGATTGTATTGATGTTAGTTTACGTGGATTATACAAGAAATTCATGGTTGTGATGTGTTGTTCATACCTTACTATTAATAGTAACTTTTGTGCATGAACTTGATGAATTGGTGATGGATTGATGATGTAATGATGTTAGTGATGTTGTATGAATGTTAATCTATGTAGATAATGTAAAAAATCCATGATTTATGTAGTCTAGTTCATAGATTACCAAAAGTGGAATCTTTTGTTCATGAAGATTTATGTTTAGATGAATTGTAAATATTTGATGGATGCTTATGATTGCTATGAATTAGATAGGGTATGTTATTGATTAATTTATGTTATTGAAGAACATTGGATATCATGAGTTAGACATGTTTATGATGTTAGGATCACGTTAGAATAATTTTGGATGATATCTAATGTGTTGGATTGTGATGATCGGGCTTTCTTGAAGAATTTGCAAGTGTACATGTTATGTGCTATGATGAATTTTCATTATCGATTATTATAATGCTATTGTTTTGCTTGTATGATAACCTGGATTAGCATGAAAAGCATGATAAGCCTTACGTGTTACAATGTGGCTTATGAGAACAACTTTGTTAGTAATCTAGAATAGTATGTTGAATGATTACTTGTTATATTTGACCAAACAAGAACTTAATTTGACATGTCACCAAAGGGTCAAACGGGTCAACTGGGTCTAATGTGTCTTGTCTTCCAAGACCTTGAGTCAATGTGTTATTAAGAACTTAGGGGTGTTAGAGATTCTGTGTACACGTACTTATATACTTGCGTGTTCTATGTAAACTCTAAAGGTTGTCTTTCTGCTCACAGTTAGCTTTTATTATCGTTCGTTTACGCACCAGGTGAGTTCATGCCCCACTGTTTTACTTACTTCCTTTTTGGTGGAGATAGCAAACTGTTTTCTTTTACAAACTCTTTTATAGATAAGTTTTGCTAGTATAAGGTAGTTTAGCATTACCATGAAAGTCCTCATAGTTTCGGATTGTTAATAAAGGTATCTAGCTAGGAAATCTTGAGTAGTACTACTGGGTTTGACAAGCCCCACCCGGGCGACTCGAGGTCAACTGGGTGTAATATTGTCCTAAACACAAACATCGTCACAAACTGGTATGTTGTGACGGGAGGCAAACAAACAAAACACATGTCAGCTATCTATACTTAGCACATTACTTATGTTTCAGCTATCTATTTCAGCACATTACTTATGTTTATTCAACTGTTACTGATTTGATTTAACACAAACTCTTGAACTCACCAACCAATGTGTTGACATTTTAGAATGTTATTCTCAGGTCGAGGTTGACTGTAGCCGTTGGAACATGCACGAGTCTCATACGCATTTTAAAAGTAATGTCATTTATTTTTTGAATGGTTTATATTTGGTTTAAATTATGGTTTGGCGCATGTTTTGCAAAGTTACATTTCTAGCACTTTGAGTTTAACGTATTTATAAAACCCTTCCACAAATGTGTTAAGGTTACAAACTCTGATTTACTTTATACGTTGCATATAGTGTCATTCTGAGTAACTAATTACTAGGATCCTGGTTTTGTCACACGCCTCGTAGTAAAACCCTACACATGGATCTTGAGGGTGTGACAGATTGGTGTAAGAGCCATTGGTTATAGAGAACTAGGTTGCATACACACTATTCTATGACCGCACAAAGTTAGTTAGTTACTCATTCTTTATCCCTACTGCATACGCATTGGCATACACATCACGTACCCTGCAGTATGGCATCATCCTCACGAGCTGTGGTTAAGAGACCAGTAGGTTTTGATTCCCCTTCACATTCTGATTCCCCTCCTCCCCCTCCTGTACCAGACTGAACACCTGAGTACCCTCGACTTGACTACCCTCCTGAAGAGATGGATTGGGGTCAACCGTTCACGTTGATAGAACGTGATGCTCCGCGGGATTGGAGCTATTATCCTGATTATGTGGACCACATGATATATATGGAGTGTGTGCCTACTAAGAGACCGAGGACCAGAACCACATCTAAGCACCTACACTTTCCCTCCCTCTGATAAAACAATCTACCGAGCAGGTGATTGCAGCTTTAGTTACTACCTTGGACATAGAAAAAACTACACACTCAGAGGCTTAGTGGGTTGGTCGCTGAACTATGACATCAGATGCGAGAGACAAAGAAAGAGGTGGCAGAAGTGAAAGACCTACAATATAAGTTCTATCAACATCAATGCAGTTTGACTGATAGCATGACCCAGACGATCCACCATTCACAGGCTAGAGACAACACTAGCCATCGTTATGGGGTAAGACTTGGTGATTTAGAGGTACAGCTCTCGGTAATGCGCACAGATGCGAAACCCGAGGTGGAGCCTGAAGAGGAGCCTGGGGAAGAACTGAAGAAAGCCCCGGAAGAGGAAGAAGAGCCTAAGAGATAGAGGATGACAGTGATGTATCTGACGTCCCAGACTGATCTTCACTTTCATTTGACTTAGACTATGTAGTATTTTTCTTTTGAAAACCTATATGGGAAGGGTTGTTTCCCACCTAAATGAAAAGCTAAAATTTTTGACATTGATTAAATATTTTGTGAATTGGTTACAATCTATTCATCTTTGGTTATTATTTTAGTTATAAATGTTGTGGTTGATGAACTGCTTTATTTTCTTACTATCTACTATGCTCTAATGAGGTGAATATGTTACATGTTGCTCATTTTTGTGTTGTGAATGTAAAGTGAAAATGGAAGCCGGTGGCAGAGGATGTGGTCATGGATGTGGCGCTGGACGTGGACATGACATGGGAGCGGTCAACATGACCCCCGTAGAACTAGCTGCCCTGATCAATGAGAATATGCAGGCGGCGGTGGCTTCAGTGCATGCAGCACACGTGCACGCTGCACATCAGCAGGTAAATGATACAAGTTACTTAACAAACACTCTAGTTGCTTGTTTAAACCGTTAAAACTAAATATTTTGATTTGTTGGAACAGGACCCCCACCCCTGTACCTACAAATCCTTCATTGATTGTAAGCCCCACACCTACAGTGGAGCTGAAGAAGCTGTAGCACTAGTAAGTTGGTTTGAGAAGACGGAGTCTGTCTTTGCCAAATGTAACTGTCCGTCAGCTGATCAGGTGAAATATGCAACAGGGACACTTGAAGGCGCAACACTCTCTTGGAGGAATGCCCAAGTGAAGATGTTGGTTCAGGTAATGACAAACCCTACGATGAATTTAAAACCATGATAAATGAGGAATACTATCCTAGATACGAGGTTCAAAAACTGGAGATGCAGCCGTGGCAACCGAAAATGCAAGGTTCAGAGACTAAGGCCTATGTTACCAGGTCTCACGAGCTGGCAATATTGTGCCCTGGGATGGTAACACCGGTGCATAAAAGGAGAGAATTGTACTTGCGTGGATTGGTTCTTGAAATCCAAAGTATGGTTATTGCCTCCAACCCCACAACAATTCATGAGGCGATACGGTTGGCTCATAAGTTGACCGACCAGGCGGTGGAGCAGGGCAAACTGCCTAAATGGGGTGCGGTGGCAGGTGTACCAGATAACAAAAGCAAATGGGATGGTCCAAACAATAAGAGATCAACTTCAGGCAACCAGTAGGAACAACAACAGCAACAACAACCGAGGAAGTTCGATAACAACGGAGGCTTCAACCAAACCACCACCAGTAACCAAGGATAGGCAGGATACGTGGGGAAGTATCGTAAGTGTAATCGCTGCAATTACCATCACACCGGCAGGTGTTATAACTTCAAGTGCCAAAGGTGTGGAAAGTGGGGACATGCGGAAAAGGGTTGTTATGGCAAGCTGTCAAAAAACCACAACAACCAAAAGAAACACCTAAGGGCTGTTTTGAATGTGGGAAAGATGATCACTACAAAAGGAACTGCCCTCACTTGAAGAAGAATGACAATGACACCAGGAATAATAGGAACAATAAGGACAATGCTGGAAATGGTGGAAACAATGGTGGCAACAATGGTGAAGCCAAAGGGAGAGCGTTCGTCATCGGTTCTGGTGAGGCTCTAAATGATCCCGCTATGATTATTGGTAAATTCCTTATAAATGGTCGATATGCTACTGTATTATTTGACACTAGAGCCGAGAGGAGATTTATTTCCACTAAATTTAGTAACCTTATGAATGATATGCCTTCAACCTTAGAATCTACATATAGCTTAGAGTTAGCTGATTGTAAACAAATTCACATCACGCATATTCACAAGGATTGTAAGATAGAACTAGCCGGATATGTTTTTGACATTGATCTTATCCCCGTTACTGTCAGGAATTTTGATGTGGTTATGGGAATGGATTGGCTATCCGAGAATCACGTAGAAGTAGTGTACCATGAGAAGATCGTATGTATTCCTCTTGAGGATGGAGAAATTATTTCGATCAAGGGTAAAAGGAGTGGTGCTGTGATAGGCATCATATCAATCATGACAACGTAGAAGATTCTACGTAAAGGTCGACTAGCTATACTGGCCTTGGTAACTGACAAGCAACAAGAGGAAAAGAAAATGGAGGATTTACCAATGGCTTGTGACTTTCCATAGGTGTTTCCAGAGTACCTACCTGGATTACGACCTCATCGCCAAGTGGAATTCCAGATTAAGTTGACTCCCGGTGCAGCCGCAATCGCTAGAGCACCTTATCGATTGGTACCAAATGAGTTACAGGAGTTGTTGGCACAACTTAAGAGCTATTGGATAAGGGCTTTCTCCAATCTAGCTCATCACCTTCGGGAGGCCCTGTCCTGTTTGTTAAAAAGAAGGATGACATATTTGGGATGTGCATTGACTATAAGGAGTTGAACAAGGTCAAAGTCAAGAACCGATACCCTAACCTCGTATTGATGATCTGTTCGATCAACTTTAAGGATCTAGTTACTATTCTAAGATTGACATAAGATCTTGTTATCATCAATTATGAGTCCGTGAAGAAGACATCTCAAAGACGGCGTTTAGGACCCACTATGGTCATTATGAATTCTTGATCATGCCATTTGGGTTGACTAATGCACCGACAATATTCATGGACCTCATGAACCGCGTGTGCAAACCCTATCTTGATCAGTTTGTTATTGTATCGATGACATTCCAAGACCACGGAGGAACACGAAGAACATCTACGGTTAATCTTAGAACGGATAAAGAGGGAACAGTTATATGCAAAATTCTCTATGTGTGACTTCTGGATACGAGAGGTGCAGTTTCAGGGTTACATTGTGAATGAGAAAGGAGTCCATGTAGATCTACTAAGTTGGAAGCTATTAAGAATTGGTCAGCTCATAAGATGCTGAGTGAGATACGTCAATTCCTTGGACTGGCAAGATAATATCGATGCTTCATCG
Source organism: Flaveria floridana (assembly GCA_018326465.1). Classification (NCBI taxonomy): domain Eukaryota; kingdom Viridiplantae; phylum Streptophyta; class Magnoliopsida; order Asterales; family Asteraceae; genus Flaveria; species Flaveria floridana. Next base: position 388 of record BJCO01454767.1, on the reverse strand, counting down.
AGGTATTCTCCAAGATTACCGAACCCCTCATTGCCTTGACATATAAAGGTATAGCGTTTAAATGGGGAGAAAGTCAAGAATCAACCTTCCAATTGTTGAAACAGAAACTCTGCAGTGCACCGATACTAGCATTACCGAAAGGGACGGATGACTTTGTGGTGTACTATGATTCATCCATTCAAAGACTGGGTTATGTCTTGATCATGTAGCAAGATAAGGTGATATCCTACGTCTAAAGGAAACTGAAGGTACACGAGAAGAACTATGTCATACCCTCCAAATCCACATGAGGAGTTTTACCGCGAGGCGTGTGAACAAACCAGGATCACAGTCAATAGTTACTCAGAACGACTCTATATGCCATCTTTAAAATAAAACAAACCAACAT
>BJCO01454596.1:0-19155 GCA_018326465.1 Flaveria floridana | reverse complement strand
AAATAAGATTAGAAGATCAAGCTAATGAAACATCCGTAAAGTGCCAAAACAAAGTCTGTATATGCCAAAATAAAGTCTATTTCTTAATGCCTTTATTTAAAGCTTCTAAGAAGATACAACCAATCAGGGGGAGAAGACTGCACTTCAAGACTGCATATCAATCAACATCCAAGGATTTGGTAATCATGAGGTTTTGGTAACATCATCTTAGGGGGAGTATTGTTGGACTATTTGAATATGATACTTACCAAAACCTATGTGCCGAATGTCATGATGATTACCAAAACTGACACGGTGAAGCTATGCTAAAAATATGATCAAAACAAAGAAGAAATGACCAAATTCAAACTTGGTCAACCGTTGTCAAAATCAACAGTCAACATCCGCAGTCGTCCCGGATAACGTTAGGACCCGATAGTCATGCATCAGCAACAGAGAATTTATCAGACTTAAAACAATATTTGCGTAATCAATAGGGCTTAAATGTAATTTTGTTCATTTATGTAAAGAGTATAAATAGACTAAGTGTAGTCATTTATACTGTAAGCAATCATTGTAAGCACTAACAATAAGCAAGAGAAAAACAATTAGGTTGAGTGTGTGTGAAAGAGAAACTTCTTGCAAACTCCCTTATAATCTCCTAGCATCATCATACATATGAATGAATGAAATATTTATGAATATGTGTTCTTGATTGTTCATCATTCATTCATCATCATACATTAAATATTGCAACAGATCTTCATTTGAAATCATCATATGGTCTGTGAGATTTCGCATCATAGATCTGATAAACGGCAACAATGGATTGCAATATTCGATCCGTATATCGATTTCCACAAACTTGTATGATTCCACATGTCTGATTGTGTTGTTGTTTCCGGATCTTTCATCTAGTTCTAGTGCTTCCACGTTATCCACTAGAGCAGCTAGAGATAATGCTTTAAGATCCAATGTTGCTTTCGTCAAAGACACCGACTGAGTACAGCTCTCTGGCAGTGTGTGCAACATCTTTTCATTGATCTCCAAAGATTCATATTTGAGACCATAAACAATCATCTCATTTACTAGTTGAATGAATCTGTGAAGCTGCTGTGGAATTGATTCCCCCTAAACATGGTGGAAGGTTTCGTATTGGGTCTTCAATTTCTCCTTTTTGATTTCCCTAATCTCTTCACTTCCTTCACACATAGCTTGAAGTACCTTCCATAGTTCATGTGTTGTTTTTAAATTTTCAATCCTTGTCAAGATTTCAAATGGCAAAGTCATTGCCAAGATACTGCATGCTTTCATGTCTGTTTTCACTTTCTTGAGTTTATCACCAGCTATGCTTTTCAAGCTCACTGGTTTTTGTGTGTTGTAATTTAGAACAAGATTCACAGGAATGTATGGTCCCACAATTATGGATGTCCATAGGTCCGGGTCTTGGAAGATAATCTAGTTTCGGAACATAATTTTCCATAGTTTGAAATCTGCTTTGTTTTTTTAGTCTTGGTGGTTTTAGACCACTATTTGTTCCTAAAATTTAATCAGACATGTTTGTTAAATTTTTAACTTAATGGTTTAAGTTAAATTTATTTGAGTATTTAGCTCAGTGCTAAATTTGTTTTTATCCTAAAGTCAATAGGATTTGTTTGTTAATGATATCACCTTTTAATTTGATTTACCGAATAAAAGGAATTAATTAATTGAAATTAAATAATGTCCTATGTTATGTCACTTTCAAATCTCAGTGACAAGAAAGGAATATTCTATTAACGGTGTCAATCAACAGTCAAACTTTTTAATGATGACAGGTCAACAAAAGTCAAAATCCTAAAAACAAATGTTTTGTTTCAAAAAGTTAACTTTTTGTATCAAAAAGTAACTTTTTCAAAAATTCAAAAGAAGATTATGTTTCTTCTTTGATTTTGATGAAAAACAAACACAATCACCGGAGATTTTGAGGGTTTGTGAGTGAGCAAAAAGTAGGGTTTATCTTGGGTTTGTTGACCGTTGAATAATTTCAACAAAACAACACTCTGTTTGTTGTTTGAAGAAGATTAATTGTATGTTTTGAGTGTAGAACAACTCAAATATGATGTTTAAATACAATGAATGGATTTCAATGATTTTTCGATGTTTCTATTTCAAAAACAGTGTATGAATGATTTTGAGAATTTGTTAGTAACAAAAACATAGAATTTTCTTCAAAACGAACGAAAACAAATGATTAACTCATTTTTTGAACATTTGTTGAATATATGATGTAGAAGAAGAATGTGTGATGATTTCAATCTCAAAACATATCTTATGAAGCTAATGAACCATGGATATCATGTTGTTGAAATAGAGGATAGAAGGTCATTGTATGATTTGAGCCAAGGCACTAATACCACCTGATAAAAACAACAACAAAACAACAAGATGAGATGTTGATGATGATTTCCCTAAGGAACTTTTCTAATATCTCAATGAATATAAAAATAGATTGTTATATCAATTTCAACAAACAATAATCATGGTGTGGAAACCCATGATTAATGCTATGATATCAGTGTGTGTTTGTGTGTGTGTGATTGCTACTTATTGAATGCTTGAATGATAATAACTGCTTGTTTGTATTGATTGTTCAAACGCTTGCAAAGGATTAGGGTAGTATGCTATTTATAGCCTGTACCAAAAGCTATTTACAATTACTAAACTACCCTTATGTAAATGAAAATTACATAAAATCCTAAGACTAATTCGTTCGCTGTGGATGATTAGCTGTCCGCTATTGATGTTAAGATGTCCATTGTGGAAGTCAGATAACTTGTCCACTATGCTTTGGATGCTGTCCGCTGTGAACAATTGAGTGTGTTTGCTTTGTATGTTATCCGCTATGGACTATTAATCCACTATGGATAAACATCAATTGTGGACACTTTATCAGCTGTAGACTTGGCATCCACTATGTGTTGTTCATCCGCTGTGGGTACTTGGACTTGTTTTTCATCTGCTGCATCTTCTTAGTCGTCCGTTATTCAAAATACTTCATCCGCTGCCGACACTTGTCAAATTCCTTTTATCTACAAACCTGAAAAAGAAATTTAAACAATGATTATTGATTGTTATGATTGTTAATGATGCTAATGTGATAGTTAATGATTGTTTGAATCTTAGAACACATTATGTTTGATTATGGCAAGCATTATCCTTTTAAGCATTATTCCATAAATGCACTTGTTGACTCCAACAAGAACATTACTCTCGTTTAATATTTAATATAATACCTTGTTTATAGAAAAAGTTTGTAAAACGTTATTTTTCATGTAATACTTTTATATATGTTAAGAAATGACATATCAGTACGAGTGACAAATTTTATATATGTTTAAAAAAATAAAAATTTGTGTGTTTCATAACTTTCACCGGATGACCATTTTTAATCTTTTCAGAATATTGCTCCTCAAATATCTCAACATTAATCTTCTCTTCACATTTTGTATCAGATTGCAAATTCTTTTTCTTATTTTGAAAGGATTTTAGCTTAGCTTTGTTTTTTTAGGTGAGTGATCATGTGTGTTAAAGTTTTCTGGTAAAGTTCTTGAAATAGATTCAGGCATGGGCTCATGTGTGAAACCTAGACCTGTTTTGTTGTTATCTTTCCTTTCACTTACCAACTGTTCTACAATAGTTTTAGAACTCTTAACCGTAGCTAGATCCACTTATGTTACAGCATGAGCTATTTTTTCTTCTTCTAACTTTTTGGTCATCTCCTCAAGTTGTTTCTAACAAGTTCAAGCTCATTTAGAGTTTTATTCCATGATCTTTGAAGAGATAATATCTTTTCATCAGAGACTTTGTGATCATTTTTTAGTTTGTTGTGCATTACTTTTTCTTGTTTATGTTTATCATAGATTTAAATGAATATGTTCTGTACTACTCAAATTGACTAAAACATGCTTTTGTGCACATTTGTTCTCTAAATTGGACTTGAATTTCAAGATAACTTGATGAAGAAATCTCAGAGTCAGATGATGGATGCTCAACCTTTGGTTGTTCAGACTGAGCCATGAGAGCAATTTCTTTTGAATCCTTTTTTGGGTCATATTTGTGACTCCAATCATAATCTTCTTCATCATTTTCTGAATCACCATCCGCCTTAAGATTATTTTCTTCAGACCAGTATTTATTTTTAACTTCAGCAATAAGAGCTAAACTGGATGTTAGATCAGCTGTGAATTGTTCAACATATGCACTCCAGTCATAGTCGTCTTTGATGCTGACAACAAGAGCATTCTTTGGCTCTTCAGTTGATTTTGATTCTTCTTTAATTTATTGCATGGGAAGAGTTTGATAAAGCTTTTGGAAGGTTTTCTGAGACTGTTGTTGGTATCTTTGACTGCTAGAACCAGCTTGACCATTTCCTCCTTAATTTCTAGGAGCTTTACATTCCCTAGGGAAATGACCACATCTATTGTAATTGAAACACCTTGACTTTGGTTTGTCAAAGCCAATAGTTTTGTTTGCACTGGGCTTGTAATTCCTGTTAACATATGAGTGTTTCTGTGTTCTATAAGCAATCATTACCATCTGCCAATTCAAGTACAACTCTTCCACTAATCGGGATCCATCTCAAACAAATCCTACAATATAAGATCTACCAGGGTTAGACTTGTAAAAGCAGTAAAAGCAAATTTTGACTCATCATCTTGTAAAAGGATATTAATAATATCTTTAACTTTACTTGTTTTAATAGAGTTAGAAGATGATGTCTTAGTTTGAGGTTTAGGAGTTTGAGTTTTAGGAGGAGACTGAGGTTGAGTTGTATAAACAGGAGCACTTGAGTAAGAAGAATCTATGAAGAAACCAACTCCAACGAACAAATCACCCTCTTCTTCTAGAGAATTATCATCTTTTGCTAGAAAAGCATTCTCCACTGTGTTAGCTAGAGAAGCAACATACTTATACTAAGACATTGATGCAGCTCTACCATTGTTTTTGGAGCTCTTATCAATTTAAAATGATTCAATTTTGGCAATCAAAAGATCAAGATCCATTTTGAACTTTTTAGTATGCTTCAACAGATTGACTGTCTGTTTCCATGAAGATGGAAGAGCATTAAGAAGTCTGTCATTTGGATCTTTGAGATCATTTTTTATACCAACAATTGACAATTCGGTAGTTAATTGCACGAATCTGTTCATCATTTGATTGATTGTTTCACCAAGAAAATGCTCAAATAATTCCAATTGCTTCTTGAGTTTCTGCTTTTTGAGATCTTGTATCGCTTTACCACCTTCCCAAATAATCTTCAAAGTTTGGTACATGGTGTAAATAGTTTGATAACCTTCAAGTCTAGTCACTACTTCCAATGATAACCCCTAGCACATCAGTGAATAAGTTTTGACGTCATTTTTAGCCTTCTCTAAGTCATCGCCTTGCAGACAATCCTTTGAATAAGGTTCTTGAAAGTCTTTTGTATAAAAAAATCCTCTATCAGGACCATCTGATGTAATAGGGATATGTTGTCCTTTCTCTATTAACTTACATAGGTCAGAGTCAGTGGAGTTTAGATAATGCTTTAATCTTAGTGACCAGTTCTTGATATCAGCTCTATTCTTGAGATTGGGAACCCTGTTCTCTGAATCTTCAGACATAACAATTTTGTATTTTGAATTAATGAAGATGACTTGTTTTTGTTGTTTTTAAAGTTTTAAAAGAAACTATGAAATAAATATATATTTTTTTTATTTTTACTTTTGAAAAATTTCTAAGTGTTTAATGAAAAGTCTGAATACTGATGCGCCTGACACTTCTGAAACGCCCAACATTGAACAAGAACCGCCTACGAGCATGCCTTGGTTGAATTCTGAATTGCCTGACTGATGATGCACATGAATAGTTGTCAAACACCCAAACAGTGTAGAAATGCCTGGGGTACTTGGTTAAATTTCATAGATTTTAACCTAAAATGCCTAAATAGTCTCCAAACACCTAGAAGTACTTAGGGTTTTAACAAGTCCAAACAGTCACAATGCGTCCAAACACTTAAAAAATGCCTAATCTGAAAATGCTTCAACAGTGAAAAAACGCCTAAACAGTTGTAAAGCGCCTGAACACTTTGCTAAATTTTAGATATTTTTGATATAACATGTACCTAATTCAACTTCTTCAACAGAAACAGATCTTCTCAAATTCTTCAAAAACTTGTTCCATTGATCTAAAAGCTTTCAATTAGGTAGTAAATAGACCGATTAACAATCCTTCAATCATCATTTCGATCAAACAACAACAACAAATCTGTTTTTTGATTGAATTATGGTCCGAAAATGTAGAACACCTTTTGTCACACCCCGGGCCGAAGGAGGGTGGGATGTCACAGACTAGCAACATACGTGGCAGCGGAAACAAACCATCACAGGAGCGCACAGGGAGAGAAATAAAATGGCATTACATGATTAAAGTCAAACCGGGCCGTAACAGTCTAGCCCAAATTCATTATGTAAACCCATATATTTTATCAACCATAATTCAAATTGTTCAAAGTGTTTCATTTTCAAGTAATGCCAAGGGTAGTCATATTCCTAGGTCATCCAAGTCTGGTTCTCCAATCAAGCCACTTCTATGAGGGGTTACCTAAAACATGCTAAAAAAAATTTTGTGTTAACTAAAAAGTTAGTGAATTCAAGTGCTTAAGGTTTAAAAACAAAAGGGATCTTTGAAGTCCATAAGTTAGATTTGAAAATTTGAAGTTTCACTATTGTGGGATCACAATCAACCCTGCACCCAGTCCCGGTTAGCCTCTTCTAAAGTTGTGTTTAAACCGGCTAACCCAAAGATATCTGAGCCTCAAATAGTGCACCATACCTGCTAGATGGTTCACCATAGTATCTTATAAAACCTGTTACATGACACAAACGATCCCTCAGGATCTCAGTAGGGTACCCTTCCTATCCGGAAGGCTCTGTATGTGGTGGATTCCATAAGTAGATCTACCCATATAGGACAAGCGGTTCACATAAGAACTAATGATTGTGATACATTTAAGAGTAGGTTCAGACATTATCCATAACATACGAATATCATACAATAGCACAATAGTAATTTCAATTCAAACAAAGCATGTCCCATCCCAAATCAATAGTAAAAAGGGGACATTAGAACTCATCTTAGTTAAGTCATAGTTTTTCAATCATAGAAATGATTCAAGCCCTATCACCCAATAAACCAGATACAAGTAGTAAGCCACACATTCTTAGACTATTGTAAGTGCACTAAGTGTCTTTCTTTAGTTGTAAACTCACGTAGCTTTGTTTTTCTCAAAATTTTGCGTCAAACTTTTCCTTTTTAGAAGAGTTAAGGTTTTGACATGTAAATGCAAAAGTATTGGTAATTTCTTATGAGTGAAATGGCATTACATTAGGTTTAATAATAGTTCCTACTCATAAACCTACCGCATTTTGGTTGTATTTTCTAGAATTTACACTTTGGTGCCTCAAGTTTCTAATATTACACTTTTTCTCCCAAACTTGTATTTTCTTTCATTTCTTGACTCAAATATGGTCCTTATTAGTTTATAAGGGTATTTATATTATTTTTAGGCTCATTTCAACTTATCATTTCCAGATTTATCCTTGAGGTATTTACAAATCAAAATTCCAGTTAACGGTTACAGTAAATCCGACGTTTTTGACAGTTTGTTTTAAATCCTTCTGTTTTCACCTAAATAGAATTTAAACATGATTAAATGACTCTTGACTAAAAACTTCATTTTTAAAGATTTACCCGTTAAAACGCAATTTTTTCCGGAACCAAACGTCCCTAACTTACTGAAATATTTTGTTCTTAATGGATTTTAGGTCTCTTCTATTATTTTTAAGATTTTACCCAAAAAATTACCCGATTAATTCTCGTTTTTAATGTTTAACTCCATTTAATGATGAGTTTAACCCAAATATTATCAAAGTAGACCATTTTGCCTATTATTTTCATACATGAGCCTGGAATTCTTTTTAATATGGGAATCTACTTTATTTTGCTAATTTTGAGTGATTTTCACCTTTTTCGTGTCTCAAAACAAGTCCATTATGTTTCCTAGCTCATTCTTTTTATACTTCCAGCCATATTACAAACTTAGAACATTTTAAAATAATCCAAAACTACTGAAAATACCTCAACATTCTTGGATCTAACATGTATCTTATATATGTTGCATTTACTTGATGATTTACACCATTTACACTTGTGTAAATTCTATAAATCATACGTAAACATCACCTAATAACTCTTGTATCTTACAAATTAGATTATTAAGGTGTTCATAAGTTGTTTTTGAGCAGGTTTTGCAACTTGGTTAGGTGGGTTTCAAACATGTACATAAATGGTGTTATTTTACGTAAAAAGAGGGTTTTCTAGGTGTTAACTTGTGTTCTAACCAAATGTTTTGCCAACTTATCATGATGCATACCTTGTGTTATGTTAAGAACTCTCCAAGAACAAGGTTTTAGGCCGCAAGTTGCTGTCACAACAAGGAAATAAGTGTTTTTGATGGTTTATCAAAGTAAAACACATGGAACAACTTGATTCGGGTGTGTTGATGCTTACCCTTTTAATGAACCATGAGTTTGAGGGATTATAAGAGCTTGAAATGATGGTGAACCTCGAACAAAGGCTGGAGCACCTTGTTCCTTCAAGATTCGTGCTTAATGACCCTCCAAACGTTGGTTTCTTGCTTGGATCGAGCTTGGATGATGTTGAGATGCTTGTGTTCTTCAAGTTTGTGGCTGAAATGTGTGTTTGTGTGTGTGTTTCAGATGAGAGAAGGTGGAGAGATAGAGAGAAGAAGAGAGAGTTTGGAGATAGAGTGAAGATGAAGGTGAAGTGAGAGGTGGGAAGGCTTGCATCGTGTTTGTATGGTGGTGTGGGTAGTGGGAAAGAGGAAGGGTGATTGGGTGGTGAGGGGGCGGCCGAGAGGTGTGTGTGGGTGTGTGTTTTGTTTATTTTTTTATTAATAATTATGTAGTGTAGTTTTGTTATGTAGTGTATTATTTTTGGTGATAGTTTCTAATTAAACATTTTTAAGTTTTAGATGTGTATGAATATAATTAATTTGTGAATCATGTATGTATACACAAAAAAAAATTGTTTTCAATTTAATTCTATCATTTTGACATGTTAAGCTTTAATTTCAGAACGTCAAATTATCTTATTCTAAGGCAAAACCTAACGTAGCATCTAGGAAATTAAAAACTTCATAATAATCATAGAAAGAAATCAAATAGTAACAATATTTATATTACAGATGTTAATAATAGTAACAATAATTGTTGGAGGTCAGAGTTTAGAATGTTGACCTCGGGGTCGGTTGTTACATTCCCCCAACATTTAGAAAATTTCCTCTTGAAATTTAGCTTCGATTAGGTTTTCAAATGGGTGGGCTTGAAAAGGTGCGGATATTCTTCCCATCTTGTCCTCAAGCTCCCAAGTGAATTTAGATCCTCGTTTGGAGTTCCACCTTACTTTCACTTTGGGTATACGGCTTCGCCTAATCTTTTTGACCAGTTGATCGGTAATCTCTATAGGCTCTTCAACAAAGTTTAACTTTTTATTGATTCTGGCTTCCTTCATGGGCAGCTCTAAAGTTTTGTCCACCAAGCACTTCTTTAGATTTAACACATGAAAAGTGTCATGTATGTAGCTCAACTCCTAGGGTAACCTGAGCTGGTATGCCACCAGACCAATCCTTGTCAATATCTCAAATGGTCCAATATATCTTGGGCTTAGTTTGCCCTTCTTGCCAAATCTCACAGCTCCCTTCCACGATGCGACTTTTAACATTACTTTATTGCCTACTTGGAACTCCATGGGCTTTCGCCTTCCATTAGCATACTTTTTTTTTCTGATCCCTGGCTATTCTTAGCCGTTCCTTGATATTGATTATCTTATCCGTGGTTTCCATCATAATGTTAGGTCCTATCACTTGGCTATCACCAACATCGTTCCAATTCAATGATGACCGACACTTCCTACCATATAGGGCTTCGTAAGGGGCTGCTTCGATGCTTACGTGGTAGCTGTTGTTGTAGGAGAATTCTACTAAGGGAAGGTGATTATCCCTGCTTCTACCAAAGTCGATCACATAAGCTCTTAGCATGTCCTCCAAGGTCAAAATGGTTCTCTCACTTTGCTCATCGGTTTGAGGGTGTTATGGAGTGCTTAGATCAAGATGCGTTCACAGAGCCTGTTGGAGAGATTTCCAGAATTGGGACGTGAAGCGACTATCACGGTCTGAGATGATCGAGAGTGGCACTCCATGCCGAGTTACTACTTCATTAATGTATAGTTGAGCTAACTTCGACAAGTTGTAGTCCTCTCGAATTGGTAAGAAGTGGGCTGACTTGGTAAGCCTATCTACTATTACCCATATAGCATCATGCCCACGAAAGGTCCTTGGCAATAATGTAACAAAATCCATGGTGATGTTATCCCATTTCCACTCGGGAATTTCAGGTTGTTGTAGATTTCCTGACGGTTTCTGGTTCTCGGCTTTTACCATGGCGCACGTCAGACATTTTCCCACCTAGGTGGCAATTGATCTTTTAATTCTTGGCCACCAGAATAGAGGCTTAATATCTTGATACATCTTGTCACTTCCCGAGTGAATCGAGTACTTAGATTTGTGGGCTTCTTCTAGAATCATCTCTCTAAGTCCTCCATTCTTTGGTTCCCATGTTCTATCTTCATACTTGTATAATCCATCATTGTTTATGTACAAACGCTTTTCCATCCCTGTTAACATCTCCTCAGTCAGTTTATCCTCTTTAAGAGCTTCCTTTTATGCTTCTTTCAACCTAGCGACAAGGTTAATGTACACGCTCATCCTTAAGGTGCGAACAAGAAAGGGTTTTTCCCTTTCTTTTCTGCTCAGAGCATCTACCACTACATTTTCCTTTCCTGGATTGCAGCAGATCACACATTCATAATCGCTTAGTATCCCTACGCATCTCCTTTGACGCATGTTCAACATCTTCTGATCCAGGATGTGCTGCAGGCTTTTATGATTAGTGTAAATAACACACTTAGTGCCATAGAGGTAGTGTCTCCACATTTTCAGAGCAAACACTATGGCACCCAACTCCAAATCATGCGTCGTGTAATTCGTTTCATGTTCGTTTAGCAATCCGGACGCATAAGCGATCACCTTTTCCCGCTGCATTAACCCACAACCAAATCCTTGGCGCGAGGCGTCACCATAGACTACAAAGTCCTTAGTCCCCTCTGGTAGGGCAAGGATAGGTATGCTGCATAGTTTCTCCTTTAATAGATTAAAGGCTTCATCTTGTTCCTTTTCCTACTCATAAGCTTTATTCTTCTTAGTCAAAGTAGTTAGCGGTTGTACTGTTCATGAGAAATCCTTGATAAACCTCCTGTAGTAACCGGCCAAACCAAGGAATTGTCTGATCTCGGTAGGAGTTTCAAGGATCTTCCAGTTCTTGATAGCCTGTAGTTTTGTTGGATCCACCTGGGTTCCACCTTTGTTCACTATATGCCCAAGAAACAGGATCTCACGCATCCAAAACTCGCATTTTGAGAATTTTGCATATAGTTGCTCATGCTCGAGTAGTTCAAGGATTAATCGAAGATGGTTCTTTTGATCTTCTTTGCTTTAAGAGTAGATCAAGATATCATCCATAAACACGATCATGAACTTGTATAGGTATGGGCGGCACACACATTTCATGAGGTCCATGAATGTTGCTGGCGCGTTAGTCAATCCGAAAGGCATGACTAGGTACTCATAGTGCCCATATTTGGTTCTGAAGGCTGTTTTGTGGATGTCTTCTTCCTTATCTTTAGTTGGTTGGTATCCTGATCGCAAGTCTATCTTGTAGAAATAGCTAGCCCCTTGCAATTGATCGAATAAGTCATGAATTCTATGAAGAGGATATCGGTTCTTTATGGTAAGTTTGTTCAATTCCCGGTAGTTGATGCACATTCTCAATGTTCCATCTTTCTTCTTAACAAATAGTACGGGAGCACCCCATGGCAAAACACTAGCTTGTATAAACCATTTATCAAGTAACTCTTGGATCTGTAGCATCAGCACCTTCATTTCAGGTGGAGCGAGTCGACAAGGTGCTTTGGCCACAGGCGCGGCACCAGGTATCAAATCTATCTAGAATTCAACTTTTCGGGTCAGAGGGAGTCCAGGTAAGTCTTCAAGAAATACTTCCAAGTACTCGGACACCACATGTATGTCTTTAGTCTTATGTTCTCCTTTGGCACTCATCACATAGATTATGAACATTGTGTGTCCTTTTTGAGGCTCTTGGTAGCCTTTAGGTGAGATATCACGGGACACAGTGGGTGGTTCCTCTCTCCATGGACTACTAATATATCCCCGTTGGCTAAAGGTATCTGAAGCAAACGCACGTCACATAGGATTTCAGCCCTATTCCTAGCCAATCAATCCATTCCTACCACCACGTCAAAACCTCCTAATTTAATAGGCATTAAGTCTATACCGAATGAATTACCCTCTAGGACCAATTTGCAATCTTTGACGATTTCATTATTTTCTATTATATTACCATCAGCTAATTCTACAGTAAACGTATCACTTAAGGTGCATTTTGCCAAATCAATCAAAGCCCTAAAGGTATTGGAAACAAAACTAGCAGTTGCTCCAGTATCAAATAGAACGGTTGTAGAATGGTTGTTTATGAGAAACGTACCATTCACCGCATCAGGTTGTTTACATGCATCATTCGAATCCATCACGGATGCTCTTCCCTTGGGTTTTTTAGGTCTGGTATCTTTGTCTCTGGCCAGCTTGGGACACTTATTCCTCATGTGTCCTAGATCTCCACGGTCATAACATTGTTTCCCCGGCGCATACAAGCAATCCTTAATTAAATGACTAGTTCGCTTGCACCTAAAACAGGGCATTGGGTTGCACTTTCCTTGATGGTGCAATTTGCACTTGTTGCAAAAAGGACTTGTGCCTAAGTACAATCTCTGAGTCTTTCCACCATGATCATTATGTTTTCCACTTTCACCAGATCTTTTGCTTGAGCTGCTACTGCTGCCAACCATCTTCCTAGCATCGTACCACTTCCTTTTGTCATCCATCGCCTTCTTCTTGTCCTCGGATTTCACCTGCTTAGTCCAACCAGCTCTAACTAAGTCATCAGTCAGGCTACTAGTGAAATCCACTGCAGCTTGTAGGGTTTTAGGCCTGGAAGAACGAACCATGCCTCTAGCCCTAGGGTGTAATCCCCATATAAAACGGGCTACTCCTTTGGCTTCTTGTGTCACCAGATATGGAACCAATCGGAACAAGGCCAGGAAACGGTTGATGTACTCCGTGTAATTTGGGCCTTTCATTTATAAAATTAGAAATTCAGACTCCAGCTTTTCCAATTGATTACTTGGATAGTACTTGTTGGTTATTAAATCACTAAATTCGGTTCAATTCATCTGACCGGTCGTGTTCCTTACTCTAGGATGTGTAATGGTTTTCCACCATTCCAGTGCGTGCCCTTTGAGTGATTAGGAGGCAAACCTCACCATGTGCTCAAGCTTGCACTCGCTAATGTCTAGTGCAGCCTCGATCTCATCCAACCATCTGTAAGTCTTAGTTGCACCCTCGGTGCCATAGAAGTCTTTTGGTTTGTAGGCCATGAATGTCTTGTAGGAACACCCATTCTTTATCTCTTCGGTGTCCTCGTTGTTGCCTTTAGCATTCTCAGGTCCATCAGTTCCAATTGCATTTCCTCGATCTGCGTTGATTTGGGTGATGATTGTTGGGATGGCATTAACAATTTACTAAGCCACTAAGTTGGCAATTATTTCATCGTTCTCTTGATTATTATTTCCTCCACATGGGGTTCCAGGTGGAGTAGGTGGTTGGTTCCCTGCTGGTCTAGCTTCCACGTGCCCACCTCTAGCAGCTCCTCGTCTTCCAATGAGAGTTCCTCGTCGGTTCGGTATTCTGATAGCATCATAGATAAATTCATTTAGCATGTCATATATTTTTGGTTTCAAGTATCCCATTTATGTCAAATTAATCCTTACTAGTCATGCTAACTAATTACATGAAGGTACAATGCACATAACATGACACAAATATGTATAGATTTTCTTCAATCACATGGGGTGAATCATTCCTATCACCAAATCAAAATTTCACCACATAATATTGCAATTCAAATCCAGTCACCCAGCATCATTAGCATCAATATCAATAGTTTCTTAGATAATTCAAACATAGCGTCAACCAAACAGAATGTAATAGTGTCATAGTTTCACAAATTGGATGGTGCCATAACCCCTATATAATAATAATAGTTTCTAAAATAGATAAATAAAATAGTTTATTCAAATAGTCTTGAAGCCGACTGCCAGGTATTCCATCATCACCACTTCATCACTACCACTTCTTCTTTAACCACCTAAAGCATACGGAGATCTTCTTCTTCTTTTCTTGCTCTAAACCTTGCACACAATGTGATGCCATCATTGCTTGAAACTGGGTGGACTGGGAAGTTTGAGTGGCGTGTTGGAGAGTCAGCTCGTGACGCTGGATAGTCTTCAGTATCTCACTCAAAGTAGGGTCAGAAGGTCCAAAGTCACTAGCTCGACGGCCGGATTGGGAATACAGATCACTGGCGAGATGACTCGGTCCATCATACAAAATACGCCTAGGTGGCATCCAGTAATCATCCTGGGGAAGGCGTCTAGGCGGGTCGATAATGGGTGGTGCTGGTGTCTGGGTCCTTGTAGGAGGAGGTGGAGGAGGAGGCATCCTAAAAGAGACGAAAGGTCCTGGTTTGGCACTCTTGCGAGGGCGAGTGATAACATGAGCACCCCTATCCCCAATAGGTGGAATAAGTGAATAGGCAAGCGCGGCGACATGCGGCGAGTTAAAGCGCGTTCGGATCCTGACTGGGGACGTCGACGATGAGTCTTCTGATGGCTCGGTGTCATCAGGTGTCACAGATATCCAGCCCGGATGTCCACATCTTTGTAAGTATGCCTCATACTCCGTATTGGGCTTTCCCTTCATAAGGTTCCTAACACGAGAAGTCTCGTCAGTCGGTTGTGTAGGTACCTTTCCTTTATCAGCCATGATCTTGTTATCCTGTAAAAATTATCATGAGTAATTTTGTTTCTCAGAGCTCATGACAATAATAGTAATAATACTAGTAATAGTAGTGATGGTAGTAGTATCAATGAGCAGTAGTATCAATGAGCAGTAGTATCAGTAACCAGTAGTATCAACAAGCAGTAGAATCAACAGGCAGTAGTATTAGTAAGCAGTAGTATTAAAAAGCAATAACAGACATGAATGTTCGAATAAAGAAAAAAATATTAGCTTTAGACTGTGATAAGAAATTCCTTAAGTCATCTACACCAAATTTCACACTTTGAGTTTCGTGCTGGAATTTACGTTTCTGATAAATTCAAGATTACATTGATCAAGTGTAATCATCAATTTATCCAACCCGCTTATTCTAACATTCACCCAAACAAGGACAGTCCTAAGGTATCAGGGTTGTAGCCTAGGCTCTACTAAGGTATTCCCGTTTTCTCTACAACCTGTGGCTCTGATAATAATCAGTCACACCCGGGGCCCAAGGAGGGTGGGACGTCAAAGACTAGCAACATACATGGCAGCGGAAACAAACCATCACAAGAGCGCACAAGGAGAGAAATAAAATGGCATTACATGATTAAAGTCAAACCGGGCAATAACAGTCTATCCCATTATACATAGTACAAATCATTACATAAACCCAAGTATTTTATCAGACATAATTCAAATTGTTCAAAGTGTTTCAATTTCAAGTAATGCCAAGGGTAGTCATATTCCTAGGTCATCCAAGTATGGTTCTCCAATCAAGCCACTTCCATTGGGGTTTACCTGAAACATGCTAAAAAAGATTTTGTGTCAACGAAAAAGTTGGTGAATTCAAGTGCTTGACGTTTAAAATTAAAAGGGCTCTTTAAAGTCCATAAGTTAGATTTGAAAATTAAAAGTTTCACTGTTGTGTGATCACAATCAACCCTGCACCCAGTCCCGGTTAGCCTCTTCTAAAGTCGTGTTTAAACCGTTTAACCCTAAGGATAACTCAGCCTCAAACAGTGCACCATACCTATTGGATAGTTCACCACATTATATTATAAAACCTGGTACATGACACAAACGATCCCTCAGGATCTCAGTGGGGGATTCCTCAAGTAGATCTACGCATATAGGACAAGAGGTTCACACAAGAACTAATGATTGTGATATATTTAAGAGTAGGTTATGACAATATCCACAACATAAAAGCATCATACAATATCACAATAGTAATTTCAGTTCAAACAAAGCATGTTCCATCCCAAATCAATAGTTAAAAGAGGACACTAGAACTCACCTTATGTAGATCACATTTGTTTAATCACAGAAATGATTCAAGCCCTAGCACCTTATGAACCAGATACAAGTAGTAAGCCACATATTCTTAGACTATTGGAAGTGCACTGTCTTTCTTTAGTTGTAAACTCACGTGGCTTTGTTTTCTTAAAAGTTTGCGTTAATAGTTTCCTTTTTAGGAAAGTTAGGATTTTGACATGTGAATGACAAATCTTGGTAATTTCTTATGAGTGAAATTGCATTATATTAAGTTTAATAATAGTTTCTAGACATAAAGCTACTGAATTTTTGTTGTATTTTTCATAATTTACACTTTGGTCCCTCAAGTTTCAAATATTACACTTTTACCCCCAAAGTTGTATTTTTTTTTCCATTTCTTGACTCAAATATGGTCCTTATTAGTTTATAAGGGTATTTATATTATTTCTAGACTCATTTCAACTTATCATTTCCAGATTTATCCTTGAGATATTTACAAATCAATATTCCAGTTAATGGTTACGGTAAAACCGATGTTTTTGAGAGTTTGTTTTAAATTTGTCTGTTTTCACCCAAATAACATTTAAAAATGATTTAATAACTTATAATAAGCCTAATAAGCTGTTAGAATTTGTTTTTGGGCTCTCTTGACTAAAAAATCCATTTTTAAAGATTTACCCGTTAAAATGCGTT
Organism: Flaveria floridana; assembly: GCA_018326465.1. Classification (NCBI taxonomy): domain Eukaryota; kingdom Viridiplantae; phylum Streptophyta; class Magnoliopsida; order Asterales; family Asteraceae; genus Flaveria; species Flaveria floridana. The sequence continues at coordinate 2,093 of BJCO01454596.1, read as the reverse complement.
TTTACCCGGAACCGAACGTCCGAGTACGTTTTAATTTAAGTTTTCACCTATTTCTTGAATCAATGTCCCTAAATTACTGAAATATTTTGTTCTTAATGGATTTTAGGTATGTTTTATTATTTTTAAGATTTTACCCAAAAATTACTCGATTAAGTCCCGTTTTTAACGTTTAACTCCATTTAATCATGAGTTTAACCTAAATATCATCAAATTCGACCATATTGCCTATTATTTTCATATTAGAGGATGAAATTATTTTGAATATAGCAATCTCCTTTATTTTGCTAATTTTGAGTGATTTTCACCTTTTTCGGGTCTCAAAACAAGTCCATTATGTTTCGTAGCTCCTTCTTTTTATACTTCCAGCCATATTATAAACTTAGAACATTTAAAAAAATCCAAAACAGCTGAAAATACATCAAAATTAGCAGATCTAACATGAATCTTATATATGTTGCATTTACTTGATGATTTACACCATTTGCACTTGTGTAAATTCTATAAATCATACCCAAACATCACCTAATCACTTTTATAGCTTTAAAATCAGATTATTAAGGTATTCATAAGTTGTTTTTTGCAACTTGGTTGGGTGGGTTTTCAAATATGTACATAAATGGTGTTATTTTATGTAAAAAGAGGGTTTTCTAGGTGTTAACTTGTGTTCTAACCAAATGTTTACCAACTTATCATGATGTATAGCTTGTGTGATGTTAAGATCTCTCCAAGAACAAGGTTTTAGGCTGCAACTTTCAGTCACAACAACGAAAGAAGTGTTTTTGATGGTTTATAAAAGTAAAACACAAGGAACAACTTGATTCGGGTGTGTTGATGCTTACCCTTTGAATGAACCATGAGTTTGAGGGATTATAAGAGCTTGAAATGATGGTGAACCTCTAACAAAGGCTGGAGCACCTTGTTCCTTCAAGAATCATGCTTAATGACCCTCCAAACGTTGGTTTCTTGCTAGGATTGAGCTTGAATGATGTTGAGATGCTTGTGTTCTTCAAGTTTATGGCAGAAATGTGTGTTTCTATGTTTCGGATGAGAGAGGGCCGAGAGATAGAGAGAAGAAGAGAGAGTTTGGAGATGCAGTGAAGATGAGGTTGAAGTGAGAGGTGGGAAGGCTTGCATGGTGTTTGTATAGTGGTATGGGTAGTGGGAAAGAGAGAGGGTGATTGGGTGGTGAGGTGGCGGCCGAGAGGTGTGTGTGGATGTGTGTTTTGTGTATTTTTTTTATTAATAATTATTTAGTGTAGTTTTATTGTGTAGTGTAGTATTTTAGGTGATAGTTTATAATTAAATGTTTTTAAGTTTTGTTGGTACACATGTCCCTAGTTCTAGTTCTAGTGTGCTTAAATGTAAATGACTTTCACTTTGATTACACTGATGTAATGTTTTGATATATGTAATGAAAACTTTTTATTGAATGATTATTGGTTATTGAATGTCGTATCTACTTATATTATTGTTTATTACATGTTTATATGAACATGTTATATGGGTTACAGTTGTTAGACATAGTTCTATATCGTTAAAGGTTTAGGAATGTGTTTAACTAAGGCTTATGGTCCATTCGCACGACTGGACCATGCTAATGGGCCAGTCGCACGACTGCACCATGTTATTGAGCCAAACGCACGATTGAGTTCTTAGACTGGCTCAGTCGTACGGAGCTGCACCCGAGGGTTGTTCGAGGGTGCTTTCTACGCATCAAGTACGCCGGTGATCTAAATGCCGGTGTACTGAACAAGAGCAATATGTGCCCTCATTTCAAGTACCTTGCTCATGTGCTACTAAAGTGCATTGCATCAAGAAGAGGAGGATTTGATGAGGTCAGTGACCAGATGCAACATGTATTTGTCGCGATGGTGCTCAACGCTAGGTTCAGCTTCTCCGGGATGTTCTTTAACTATCTTGTTGAAAACATCAAAGCAAAGGGAAAGGAGGGTTTCTGCAAGTATCCTCGCTTCCTGCAGATGATATTTGAAAGCAAGCTTCCCAACCTGCCGAAGAGTCCAGCTGATGAAGTAAAGCTTAAGACTATGCATGACACTACGCTGGGAGGATGAAGGTCTACAGGGGCAAGGCAG
>BJCO01454594.1:0-13667 GCA_018326465.1 Flaveria floridana | reverse complement strand
TATAAACTTGTAAACGTGGAAAACTTGTAAACTGTCAAGGTTTGATTGTGCATCTGTCCTACATCCCTAGTTACTTTGTTCACTAATTTATAACATGAATTGTCATCTTTTATATACTTATGTATTGAAAATTATGGAAATCTCACCAATATTATGTTGACCTTTTATTTTTAACATGTTTCTGGAAACGCGCAGGTTTGATTGCCACCTTTGAAGCTTATTCACACCTAGGAATGGACCTAGTTAAATAAATTAATAAACTTGAAATATTTCTTATTATGTATTTTAATTTTTTATTTGAGACTTATGTTTGTAATGTTACATCTAAAACTTATGATAATAATATTTGCATTTAAAGATAGCGTTATGTGGCTGTGAACAATCTTAACCCTCACATCTCGACGATTCCGCCGTTAAGGTTGGGGTGTGACATAAAGTCTCTCATGTTAAGATACCAATTCCCATCTAGTATAACACTAGATGCTGAACCCAATGTGGAAAGCTTAACATCTAAAGAATGGAACATATTAGTAGCAACATCTCAAGGTATGTGTTCAGACCTACAAATTTAAGAGGTTGAAGTCTAACTCGTTAATAGTCCCTTTGAAAATTTACATATGCAAGTGCAAGAGTAAAAGAACTACTTATATGAGCATGAAGTTTAGCTGCTTCAAAAAGCTTGGACTTGGCTTTGATATGCTTATTAAGGATAAGGACACAAGGCTAGTAAAGTATAGTGTCAAGTAAGAATATATAAGTATGTAAACTTTGTGTATATTATCTTCATGTATTCACTATAAATAGCAGGGGTTTAATCCATAGTGACACCCTAATATGCGAATATTTGGAATGTGTAATAAACTAAGATGAAATCCAATCATGATAATATTACATTTAAGTATAAGTTTGTAGTCGGTATTAGTTTGTTTTAGTTATTACACTAAAATGGGGGAGGAATGTTAGATATTTTGATGTAATTGAATTGACTAATGACCAATATGATCATAATATCCATGAAACAAGTCATGAGGTGCAGAGCGCACACTTGTTTGACTTTATTATGATCTTCGATATAAAATACTTCCTACTAATGAGGGTTCCAAGGGGGCAACACCCCCTTGGTGAGGGGCCGAGGGAAGCACCCTTTGTAGCGGGGTCCAAGGGGCGGCAGCCCCTAGCGGGGTCCAAGGGGTAGAGCACCTGGCTAAAATAGTAAAAGTCGTATATGATATGAAGGAAATTATCCCATCCCTATAAGATTTTGAATTTGTACAAGAATTGGTCACTCTCTTTGATACTTCTCTTCTGGTTGACGATCTTGACACACAAAAAAATTTATACTTTGATTTTTGAACTTGAGTTTTATCCTGTAGGACCATTGAAGGGAGTCAATACAACACTTTCACAATGAATAGAGACTTAGAATACTTAATAAGTCAAGTAGAAAACAGGACTATTATGATACTAAGGACACAAGTAAAGAAGAGAACAAGAGCAAGATAATATGGTTTTCAAGAATGATGTATACTACTCTTAAGTTCTTTTACAAGTGTTACAAAGCATAAAGAAAATATAAGTACTTGAGATACTTTATACTATATCCTACAACTGGCCATACTTTTAAGGTCAGCTGGAAACACTAATATAGACAACAACATCAATGTAGAGTCAAAAGGCAGATTGCCTTTTGACTTGCGACTATGATATACCATAGCTCACATCCTAATATATTACAAAAATGATAAAAGTACAAAAGTAGAAAGTTGCCGATAAAAGATCTTAATCTACAGTTTCACCAACTTATATAAGTTGGTGAGCCTTTAGAGAAAACAGCAAAAAGTGGTTCAGCTTTTGTCAAAAGTTGATTCTAGAAAAAGCATGTTTTTTCTGTATTCGGAAGAAATCATTTTTTGGCTTTGGAAGACTTTGTCTTTGAAGCTTTGGAATACTTTATCTTTGGCTTTAGAAGATATGATCTTTTGGCTATGAAAGATTTGATACATATCATAATTCACTGAGTTGTATCAAAACTTACGAAGTAACTTCCTTGTACTTCACATGTGCATGTTAGAGCTATTTGGTTGCATTAGCCTCTAAGTGTAATCCTTATAAACTCTCCCTAGGCTGATGCAACCAAAACTGATGAGACCTTTGAGTCTTGATCTTCATCTTTTGACAGTCCTCATTAGGATCAAGACCATTCCCTTTATCATCAGTTAGTCAGTATCCCTTAGACTCTCAAAGTATCTCCTCATCATCAGTTGATCTTCTGCTTGATCATTCTAATGTGTTCATCCATGGTAGATAGAGACATTGGACCAAGTATCCTTTTGAAGAATTCATACAGCTTCAAGAAGCTCACCATCTTTTGCCTATCAGCAGATTTCTTCAAGTTTGCTCTAATGGTGGCTCTTGACTTTACGGCCTCTTCACTCATCTTTCTCTTGTCAGCTTTTTACTCTTTCATTACTTGTTGCTCAAGCTGCTTGAGTTAGTCAAACTCAATATACTCATAGGATAAGGGAATAAGTGTTGCTTCTTGATAGAGGTCGGTGGCTCTAAGGTAGGTTATCATGTTCTGTTTGTCCTGTTCCCTACCTACTTGAGGTTATTGCTCAGTAGTCATAACCTCTTTCTCAGGACTTTCCTGAACTGGGGAGAGAGTAAGAGCTTTATAGAGTCTCTTTCTTCTTTTTTCTTGTTTGATTTTGAGGAGAAAATCTTCATCCTCAAACTTTTTTCTCTCCTTTAAAAACTCAGTGTCAGCCAGTTTATGCAACTCTTCTAAGGGAATAGAAATAAGTTCACAAATGTTATAGTTCCTTGTCCCTGGATAGTTTAATCTGGTTGCCTTTAACTCATTATCTTAAGTGTTTAGGCCTAGGGGCAGCCCGGATTGTAGCTTCCATGAAGCCTGGGATCTCACTTGAACTCTCTCCTCTTAGCTTCCTCTTACTCTCTCTTTCCTCCTCCTTAATCTCCTCAGTAGTCATTTCATTTTCCATTTGTCACTCATAGGATTGGGTGACTCAGGGTGGAGAGGGCTTTGGCATTTATTTCTTGGTGCTGCACTTGAGCTCTGGCCAGAGAGAGGTTGTGAGACACCTTCACCAGCTGGTGCCTCACTGAGGGTAATAGGTGTTTAAGCCAAGGTTCATAGGGTATACCACTGAGCCTTCAACCAAGGTTTCCCCTTCAAATCTAATCTTAGGGTCCACCTCAGTATTTAGTTAACTAATAACATTGCCTGCTAGCCTCTATCTATATAGGAAAGTTCTCAGTCTAAACTTTTCAACCACCCTATCTTGAATCCTCTAAGCTAGTCGGTCAGCTTGCATGTTTTTGACATGGGTAGGCAAGTGGCATGTGAACTAGAGGAAAACTCTCATAGTATTTCAGGGTCTGAAAGTTGAAGACTTCTTGCTGCCCTTGAAGTCTAAGAAGTATCAGGGCTATTTTATTAGTATCATACCTCCATCATATTATCTCATTTTCAGCAAGATAGGATGGGGTAGACATAGCCCTTAGAATACCCTCCTCAAACAAGCTTTGAATGAGTGAGTCCATATCAATATGGACCTGAGGAGGTTGTTGAGTACGGACAATTGCAATGAGGGTGATGAATTCTCTATATCCATACTCTGGGAGGAACTCCCAGGTTATGTGATTATAGGTAGGACTTTCTCCCCTTTTTTGGTAGTATCACACTCTTGCACAGGGGAGCTAAGGGTTAGGTCCACTACATCCATAGGTTCTTGTGGCCCTGGTTGAGTTCTCCTGAGGGGTATCTTAGCTAACTTGCCCTTGAGATTGGTGATCTCAAGTTGCTGGTAATTGACCTTTCTTTGTAAGGTAGCCACCTGAGATTCCAGGTGACTTACCTTTAAAACTAAACAGATGCATGTTTTTTTCAATTTATGTACCTTTAGTTGCAAACTCCCCTCATCTTTATCAGAAGAATCATGAAGGGATGAGAGAATAAGACAAAGGTCTTCTTCCTCATCGCCAGCATAGAGTTCTAGGTTGCTAGATTTCCCTTACGCCACGACAACTTCAGTTGAAGTGTTAATGGGATGGGTTGCCATGCTTGAGGTCTTAAAAATGTAATCATTTGCAGAAGTGAGAGCCTCTTCTATCTGGACTTTCTTAACAGGTTCAAGGAGGTCCACCTAAGTTGGGGGTGGATGATATAGGCTAGATATGGGTGATTCAGGAGCACTCATCTCTCCTTAAGCATGGGTGGAGAAAAGAGACTCATGCTACTCACTGAATCCCATATCCTTATCATCATAGAATTCAAGGTTTGGGATTGGTTGGTTGAGATCTAAAGGCTAGGGATGATAGCTTTTCCCTGAAGTTTATTCACTAGAGCTTTGAGACTCTGAGTGAAGGCTTAAGGCTGGCGTTGTGATCTCATCAGCTAAGCATGAGGAACCTCAACACTAATCAAAGAAGTGATGGGAGTGGTTTGCTACTCAGGAGAAGTGGGAGCTCTAGTGTCCATTTCTTCCTGTGTGGGTGAGTATATGGGGGCCTGCACAACCTGAGTAGTTTGTACCAGGGTTTGTTTGGATCGTCTTGTGTAGGTGAGGGTTATTTGAGGTTGTGTGGGTGGTGCAGATGTAGAAGGTATGGGTTCAACATTGGCTTGTGTTGCCAATTTGTCACCTTAAGCAATTAGCTCTAACATTTTGGGACCAGGGTTGTTTCTACCTTGCCCATAGTAGAATTTCTCATTGTCTTAAAGATACCAGGCTTCATCAATCCTATTCTAAGAATATTACCTGTTCCCTTTAACTGTGAGCCAAGTTACAGTTAAGAATGTGTTGAACATATCTAGAAAACATATAATACTCTAAGGAATCCAAGTTTACAAGTAGATTTGTATAAACAAATTAAGAATACCTGAACTTGACCCCTTAAACCATTCCATGGACTATGTAGGAAAGGTTTTTAGGAATCTGATCCCAACCTTCATGCTTGTTGGATAAAGAATGGATGACCATATGCAGGAGGTACTTCTACTAGGAGGAGACCTTTCCTTTCTTGAAAGTTCTTACAAAGTAATCCCCCTCATAGCCCATCTGTCTTAATTAGTTGTTCACAATAGATTTTGGGAAGGAAAAATCTCATTCTTCATCATCCAGCCTCAAATGTGTGTTGATGGTGGCTAGAGTGATGAAAATTATCCTCCTATTTCTCATCATTCAAGATAACCTCTTGGCAGGTCCTCTAGAACTCTAAAAGCTGATCTTTCTATAATGGAGAGTCTATAGTAAGGGTGATAAGTTAGTTGGATAGAGCCAAGAATTGGCAGACATCTGAGAAACCTGGATCTTTCACAGATGTTAACAGAGCAACCTGATTATGTTGCCCGTGTAACTGGATGGAGAAATTGGGTTGGTTTTATGGATCAGGGTTGGTCATTTTAGAGTGGCTTTGAGATGAAGAAAGGTAAGAACAAAGGTGCTTTATGGGTGAATTTAGGTTATGAACTTTTGCAGATGAAGATGAAAGTGAAAGAGGAGGAACCGTTTAAGGTATATTTATATGAATTGGATTTGAGACAAAATTAATGTAAAAGGATAACGTTTAAAATCCGGATGTCGGTCCCACCTCTGAAAAAGTGCCCAAAAAGGTAGTTTTCTTGGAAGTCTAAACTCTTTCGAATGTAATTTGTATTCGAAAGTTTTGATAAAAGCTTCCGAAGCCAATTTGACTTCAGAACATATTCCTTAGTTTGATGGAAATTTGCTTCGAAAGAAAAAAACTTAAAGTATTTTTACTTTAGAAATATATTTGGTTTCAGAAGATATTAAATCTTAGAAGCTTGATTTATAAGAGAATAAAGCTTCCAAGGCTTAACTACTTTCGGAAGAAAATTGTCCTTCAAAACATAAAAGTACTTTGAAGCATATTTAAGCTTCGAAAGATATATCCGAATTTCTTACGAAGGTAAATGTCTTAGAAGTAGTTATTAGATTTGAAGACATAATATTCTTCCAAATACAACTTAATATCTTTAGAGAGAAAATATTTCTTAAATTCTCAGAACTCTAAGGAATATCATTTTGAAAAATTTCTTACAAGGTAATCTGGGCTTATATAGGTGGTGATATAGAAAACTTAACACACACATATTTTAAAAATAATCTTGAGTTTAGTTTAAGAAAACCTACTCAAAATTAATCATACCAATAGCTTATACAAAATACTTAAATCTCTGCTCATCAAAAGCTTTTGTGAACAGATCAACATATTGTTCATTTGAGTTAACTTTGACCAGTTTTATCAATCCTTTTTCAAAATTTTCTCTAATCAAATAATACTTGATGTTGATGTGTTTTGTCTTTAAGTGCTGGACAAGATTCTCTGTTATAGAGAGCACTGTTATTGTCTATATGGATAGGAGTCTCTTTGAAATTGAATTTGTAGTCTAACATCTGATTTTAAACCAAAGCACTTGAGCACAAAAGCTTGCATCAACAATGTATTCAGCTTCAACAGTTGCTGTAGACACATAGGATTTCTTCTTGGATTGCCAAGACGCTATCCTTCCACTAAAGAATTGACATCCCCCAGATGTAGACTTTGCAGTCATGTAGCAACCACCATAGTCACTATTTGTATAAGCATACAGATTAAAGTTAGAATTCTTTGGATACCAAAGGCCTAATTTGGGAGCACCTTTGAGATATCTAAGAATTCTCTTGACAGTAACTAGATGTGACATCTTGGGGTGGCTTAATATCTTGCACAAATACATGTAGCAAACATAATATCAGGCCTGCTGGCTGTGAGGTACATGAGTGTCCTAATCATAGCCCTGTAAAGATTTTCATCTACACACTCCCCCTCAAGATCAGGTCCTGGGGACTGGTTTCTAGCTATAGGTGTCTTTGCAACCTTACATTCAGTTAGATTGAATCTGGTAAGTTCTCCCATGGCACTTGAAGATGCCATTGTCAACCTGCTTCACTTGAATTCCTAAAAAGAAATTGACTTCTCCTATGACACTCGTTTAAAATCTATTCTTATCAGCTTCTCAAAGTATTTGTAGAGCCTTAGATTAGTTGGCCCAAAGATAATGTCATCAATATAAACTTGAACCAACATCAAGTAATTCTCTGTTACTTCAATGAAGAGTGTTCCATTAATAGTACCCCTCTTGTAGCCATGCAGACAGAGATACTGAGATAGTGTCTTATACCACTTTCTCGAACCTTGATGTTGTCCATAAAGAGCTTTATTAAGCTTGCAGACATAATTATGATAATCTAAGTCTGCAAAGACAGGTGGTTGTTTGACATACACTTCCTCATTAATCATCCAATACAAGAAAGCAAACATGACATCATGTTTGTAGACCTTGAAATCCTTGGATGTAACAAAAGCAAGGAATATCCTAATAGCTTCAAGTCTTGCTACGAGCAAAAACATCTGTAATCAATCCATTCTTCTTGTGTGTATCCTTGAATAACTAGACTTGCCTTATTCTTGATGACAAGCCCTCTATCATCTTTTTTATTCCCAGGAACCCATTTTGGTATCTATTGTGGTCTTTCCTTAAGGAAGAGGACATAGGTTCCAAACATTTTACCTTTTGATTTGAAGCACTTCCTCCTGCATTGCTTCAATCCAAATTCCATACATAAAATCCTCATCAAATTTCTTAGGCTCAATTTGAGACAAGAAACAAAAGTATAGACAAACATTTTTGTCATGGATTTTTCCTCTTGTTCTCACCCCTGTCTCAACATCTCCAATGATTTTTGTGGTGGGATGTGACTTGTGCATTCTTAGTTAAGAAATCACAGCAAGTTGATTTGATAAATATAAATTTATGAAATTCAAATTTGGCAATGGAGTGTCACCCACCACATCAGCACACTTATCAAGAGAAGCTTGATCCAATGAGTGTGTGATATCATTGATGTTATCTTCTATGGAGTGGTTATTAGCATCAAGAAGTTCTTGATCACTATCACTACCTCCATGTCATCCTATATTTGAACCTCCTTCATCTGAGTTCTGTGCCTCTATGCTAGAATTTGTAGGCACCTCAGATGTATCAGTTGAATTTGTCATGGTTATACTGATAGGATTTTCATCTATAGGATTTGGTAGCACTAGGGCTGAAGTAGTTTTCTAACTTGGTATTCCCAGCTTAAATCTTGGGTTAGGATCTCATATTGATAAGTTTCATATAGATCCTGAAACATATTCACAAGATTTGTTAAAAACAGTTGGTAACTAAATCAAGATCAAACAACCAATCAGTACCAGAACCTTTCACACTAGGAATATGCTCATTGAAAGTCATATTGGCTGACTCCTCAACTACTCTAGTTTTGAGAGTGTATACTCTATAAGCCTTGGCTTGGGAGAGTATCCAATGAAGTATTCATCATCTAATTTTTAAGCAAATTTGGCTTCCTGATCTTTGTTATTAAGATGGTGCAAGTACATCCAAATGAACTGAGAAAACTAATAAAAGGTCTCCTTTTGTGCCATAGTTTATAAGGCATCTTACCATGATTCTTAACTACTAAAACTATACTCTGTATATAGAAGGCGGTGTTAACTACCTCTGGCCAGAAGGTGATGGGCAGTTTAGAGTCAGATAACATGGTTCTTGCAACTTCAATAAGTGTCATGTTTCTCCACTCAGTAACACCATTTTGCTGAGTAGTCCCGGGAGTACCATATTGTCTTGTATTACCTTTTTTATCACAAAATGAATCAAGAATTTGGTTCTTGAATTCTGTTCATTGATCACAACTTATGATTTTGACCTTGTAAACACATTGATTCTTAATTCTTAGAATGAAGTTCTTCAAGATCTCAGGAGTCTCATCCTTAGTTCTAAGGAAGAAGACCCAAGTGAATCTTGTAAGATTATATAGTGATCACCGAAAAATAAGAGGTCCTTCCTAGACTCATTACAATAGTGGGGCTAAAGAGATCCTACGTGTAGGGGTGTAGTTATGGCGTTCCTTTTTATTGGCTTGTGAGACATTTTGTGTTGCTTTCCTTTCAGGCATGCAACACAATGGTGATCACTTGTAAACTCTTTCTTTGGCATTCCAGTTACCCAGTCATTCTTAATTAATTTATTTATGTTTTTAAATTTTACATGGCATATTCTTTTATGCAAGAGGAAAGACTCATTACTATTTGCTTTAGATAGAAAGAAAGAAACTTCTCCTGAAAGAGATGTTTCCTGTAAATCCTCTTGTACATGCTCCCTTTCCTTGAGGCTCTAAGTTGGATATGCTCTTGAGAAATGATCATTCCGGGTTTGAAAATGATGCACTCATGCTCAGTAAAAAGCATGTTATGTCTCTGATTACAAAATTATGATACACTCAATAGATTGTACCCAAGGTCCTTGACAAAGTTTACTTTCTCAATGATGAGCTTACTATTTATGAGCTTTCCCCTTACAGTGACGTAACCACCTGAATCTCCTTTAATAGCAACTGACCCTCCATCAATTTTCTCAAAGTTTTAAAGTAAAGAACCATTGTCTATCATGTGCCTGGAACATTTACTATCAAAGATCCATACATTTTCTTTGGCCTTTAGTTGTTCCTACATAAAAAGAGATGGTTAGTTACATTTGGAAACCCAAGTCTTGTTGGTCTTAGGCTTGTCAAAGTGAACTGAAGACAATACAACAGTAACTGATCCTATATGCAAGATCTGAGGATAATCTGCTATTGTTGATAAAGAACTTTTAGTCACATGGTCTTCCTTTATCTTTCATACCATCTTTGGAATACTAGCTTGACTTTTAATGCTTCAGAAGTTTTGATAACTTTGGAAGCTTTGGAGACTTGACCTTTAAAAGATCTTGCATCCACTGTAGCGGACTTTAGTACTTCGGAAGTATTACTTTCTTCCAAGACCAAATTTTCTTGTGAAGGCAAGTTCTCACATGTCTTTTTCTTCATTTTGGAGCTTCCGGAAGAAGAGATTTTCCTTCTGAAGCTATCTTATTCTTCTTCTTTTTAGAAAATTTTCTTCTTAGTTTTGTGGATAGTGCTTTGCGATTATAGATACAATCCTTAGCAAAATGAGAAGTACTACCACACATGATGCATTCAGTTGGCTTTCTTCTGAGAGTCTGCTTTTGAGTAGATAGCTGAGCTTGATCACTTTCCACTTCCATCTTCATCTTCATAGATAGTGCATCAGGCTTTTTATGATAAGCCTTGCTTTTGGAACTGGATGGTTTAGGCTGTGCAGCAGTGGTGTATATTTGATTGGTCTTATTCTCTTTACTAGGATGATTTAAACATGAACTAGGACTCCTGGTACTAGAGTCCTTGGTTGAGTATTCAGTCTTCACCACTTCAAATCCAATAGAGATAGAGACTTGTTTCTGATTGGAGTTAAAAATGGCCTTGATATCTTAGGCTTTCTTTGACTTTCTCTTTGTTGCCGCGATCAAGTTCTTTCTTTTAGACTTGGTCATCCCTGGTTCTTTCCACTACTTAGGAGAATAGTGACCTCTCTTAGGATGATCCTTTTCACTTACTTTAGATCCATCTTTCACTATATCCTTTTCATCTTTATCCTCTTCTTGAATAGCGTATATGAGGGGAAGCTCCAGTCAAAACATCTTTCTTCAACAGCAACTGCTGCTTGTTACATGGGCTTCTCAATCTGTGGAGCTCCATCAGTGTAGTTTGGTCTGGGTTGTGCTTGGCCACCATTTTTCCTTGTTGCCTTGCACTCCCTAGCAAAGTGTCATGTTTGGATACAATTATAACATTTTGTTTGCTGGGTTGTTGCGTGGGCTTCTTAATCTGTGGAGATCCATCAGTGTAGTTTGGTCTGGGTTGTGCTTGGCCACCATTTGTCCTTGGTGCCTTGCACTCCCTAGCAAAGTGTCATGTTTGGTTATAATTGTAACACTTTATTTTGCTTTTATACAGTCCAAACTTTCCACTGGTTGCACCGCTAGGAAACTTCATATCTGTCCTCTTGTAGAACTTCGTGGCCTTGTGAGTGAGAAGAGTCATTTGTTGGACTATCTCCATATACTCCAGATCATCTGGATGGATACAATCTAAGTCTTCAAGAATGAAAAGAGAGTTGCCAATGCTTTCATCAGCAGACATAAATGATTGAGAAAAGCTTGTCTCTTAGAATGGGCTTCCTTGGATATAGCTTTCCCTTGGTGTCTCTAAAAAGGTGATGAAAGGACCCTTTATGAGTTTTCAGGGTAGCAGATAAGATGATGTTATGGTTCTCTGTAATACCTTTCACCACATGTAGACTGGACTTTGTTCATTGTTGGAAGAGTTATCTGATGGATTTTGCATGTTCATCTCCATCTGGTATCCACTGAGGAAACCATACAACTTTATGAGAGTAAGGGTTTTGAGGTTTTTAGTTCTCTTAATGACCACACAATAGTGAGTCCATTGTCTAGGAATATAGGACATGAACTTCCTTATAATGTCCCTATTCTCAATATTTACTCCAACATCCATTAGTGTATCCACAATCTCAACATACCTAAAGTATTGTTGAGTCATGATTTTCACCTATCTTGTATGTGAAGTTCTTAAACTGCTACTTCAAGAGGTATTTCTTGTTTTCTTTTGCTTCAGTAGACCCCTCATACATAAGTTTAAGTGCATCCCAGAGTTGCTTTGTATTTTCGCACTTCTTGAGGCCTCTGTAATAGAGTTAGGAAGAGTAGTTTGGAGAGCGCTCATGGCCTTCTGATTTACATCAATTTTCTTCTAGTCTTTCTCTATGTAGTCAGCCACTTCCTTTAGAATTATACCACCACCACCAACAGTTGAAGTGGTGCTTGGTACATGAGGTCTTGAGAAAACAAATCCCCACATCCTACTGTCTTGATACTTGATGAGGGCTTCTATTCTTTGGAACTAAGTATCAAAGTCATCACGAGTGATCAGTGAAAATTTTGTCATGGTACCGGTTTCCATATCCGCCTTGGTAAGAGCTGCTATTTGAGTTGTTAAGTGTTTTGTGAAACTGAAGGGATTTAAGATGGTGAGATCTTACAATCAAGAGCCTAAAAAGCTCTGATACCAATTGCAGGACCGTTAAAGGGGGTCATTGCAATAGTTTCACAATGAGAGAGAGACTTAGAATACTTAATAAGTCAAATAGGGAACCGGATTATGATGATATTAAGAACACAAGTAAAGAATAGAACAAGAACAAGATAATATGGTTTTCATGAATGATGTATATTGCTCTCAAGTTCTTTTACAAGTGTTACAAAGCATAAAGAAAATACAAATACTTGAGATACTTTATACTACATCCTACAGCCGGCCATATTTTTAAGGCCAGCTGGAAACACTAATCTAGACAACAAGATCAATATAGAGTCAAAAGTCAGATTGCGTTTGGACATGTGACTATGACATGCCATAGCTTACATCCTGTTATATTACGTAAAGGATAAAAGTACAAAAGTAAAAAGTTACAGGCAAAAGACCTTAATCTACAGTTTGATAAAAGTATGGACTTTTCACAAACTCATATAAGTTGGTGTGTATTTAGAGATGATAGTCAAAAATGGTTCAACTTTTGTCAAAAGTTGATTCAGAAAAAGCATGTCTTCTTTGTCTTCGAAAGAAATCAGTTTTTGGCTTCGAAAGACTTTGTCTTTGAAGCTTCGGAAGACTTTGTTTTTGAAGCTTCGAAAGACTTCATCTTTGGCTTCGGAAGATATGGTCTTTTGATTTCGGAAGATTTGATACTTAGCATAATTCACTGACTTTGTATCAAATCTTCCGTAATAACTTCCTTGTACTTCACATGGGCATGTTGAGAGCTCTTTGGTTGCATCAGCGTCTAAGTGTAATCCATACATATCCGATTGAACATTTGGTATGTATCCAAATAGTTTCAATATGAAAGAAAACTTACGACTCTCAAGTTTTCCAAGTTATCGATCATCATATTACAATTCCTCTATACAACCTATTTGGGTTAGTGTGTTACAACATGCCTCATTACCATATATATCTCTTTACCATCTTACTCTCTCGATCGCCCTCTCATAACCTTGTCTAAGCTACACCTACCATGGTTTAGGGATGTTTATTAACCATTTAAGTTGATCAAACCACTAAAACTAAATACAATAATTGATTTAAAGTGTATAGTACAATTCATAGTTGGAACAAAGATGCGGCTTTGTAAACCGAATTAGTTTTTTACTTAATTTTAATTTCTCGTAATCTTATAAAAACATAATTATGCAATGGATTTTGAATCAACGATAATGTTGTTTTCATATGGCCTATAGGTCACGAGTTCGGGTTGTGTAAATAGCCTCATGAGAAAACAAAAGGTTTGCGTACATTAGGCCTATACTGACTATGTCTCTATGCCCTCCATATTCGGTGCACGCAATAGCTTTGTGCACCTGTTTGTCTTTTTTTATTTATATATGTGTTGTATTACATTCATAAACCATCTTAATCCTTTTCAAAAACAAATAATGATTTTAAAAATGGTAGAACAAATAGCAAAATAAACCCATTTTGCATCAACCTAAATGTTTTTATCAAACCACTTGAATCTAACTGTAAACACACTAATGTGTATGAAACCGCAAAACTAGTCATATATATTAATGGTGCTCATCGAATCGATTATTAGGTTAT
>BJCO01454340.1:0-10648 GCA_018326465.1 Flaveria floridana | reverse complement strand
CAAACAAGTTGAGCCCATATTTCTATCTCAAAAGTTATAATATATGTTTTCCTCAAGTTTAAGTACACTTGTCCTTTAAACAATATAATTCTTCGTTTGTTTTTTTTTCTAACAAATCATAACACACTATTCCTTTTTTTTCTTTTTTTCTTATAACTTTTAAACACATGATGTTATATAATTTATAATGTATCATCATTCTTATTTTTATATATGTTTTTCTTATAAATCATTAAGTGAGTTGTACATTATAAGGTATATGTAACTGAATCGTTATAATTCCGACCGACCTCCAAGATTTTAGAAATATAAAATGATGTGGATTTTTTTATACCAACGACCCTAAAATATAAAGTTTAAAAGTTTTATAAATATAAACCGATACGTTATAATAAAAGATAACAAAAATAAACTTATTAAAACATAATTTTGGATCATTATTCCATTAAATTCATAAGTTTTAACCCATCAAGTTACTACCCAATAAGACAATATATTTCAACTCTAAAGCCCAATTTTTATTACTAAATTGGTCAATACACATGACTCATTAAATTAAAGAATTAAAAGAACTTTAATCATAAACTACATGTGGAGTGGTGGATAGAAATGTTGCAAACTTGCAGGTCGACGGGGTGCAGTGGAGCACACCTTCAATTTAAATTGTCAATTATCTCTGTTATAGAAAAAATCGACTGACAAGTCGGCAGACAATTAGCAACAGCAATGTTTATTTCATATTTTCTATAGCCAGTTGACCCAACCCGACACGAATCACATCGAAAGAATTTAATTATTTTACTATAGTCAATGGACCGTCAAATAATTATCTGACCCTCATAAAAAAATTCGGGTCTGCCACTTATTGAAACATATTTATTTTCAACTATGTTTGGATGTTAATTCTTTCCATGAGGGTGAACTTGTCGAAGCAATAGTTTACAAGTTTACAAGTTACAAATTTCAACACGTCCGTTGCAACACGCGAGTTTCATCCCCGGGTTAGTAATATAAAATGAAAGAAACCAGCGGAGGACAGAAATGTAATTTCGAGTCTACCTGACCATGCGTCATCGCTAACTCAACCCCGGTCGTGTACAGTTCCTCGATAACAATGTCATCCATCTAGTTTTTTTAGTTTCGACTCCAGTCACTGACCGTCACGCTAATCCCCTCACTACCATTGTCATTCATCCATGGCACCCACGTGCTACGATCTCATTCGACTTTGACGCAATCAACTCACCAACCGTTACCCGATCTTCATACCGTCATAAACGACAAAATAAAACATTGAAAAAATGGTGTTCTCGGAGGCAAAAGGAACGGTCTTTTTTGCTCAACGAAGAGAGAGAAAATTAAATCTCAAAACTATGAATTAAGCGATTCTGATGCTTTTGCTGATGATGTTGATGATGATGATGATTATGATGATGAAGATGATGATGCTTATTAATGGTTGATTGAAAAGGCAACATTCTTTTGTTCCTTATATTTGTTGAAATCATCTGACGGTGCGGAAGCTGCGATCTCGAAGAATAATAATAATAATTGGGAAAAAGTGATCCGCTGATGCTGTTGTTGATTTGATTTTACTTTTCACTTCGTTAATTTGTTTGCGTATTGGTTAATTAAACAACGCGATTAAGGAGAAGATTAAGAAGCAATGACCGGTGGTGATGGAGATGTTACGGCAGCTCCGGCGGGTCCACCGGTTCCGCTTGACTGGAAATTCTCACAGGTTTTCGGTGAACGCACCGCCGGTGAAGAAGTTCAGGAAGGTAAACTCGCTTCTGTGCTTGATTCGATAATATTTTGTGATTCCTCGTTTTCGTATTTTGATTAGGGTTTGGATTGAGTGTTGTATTTGATCTGAGTTTCGGATCGATACATTGATGAATCGTTGGTGATTTGGGAACAATTAGTCTAGGATGTATTGAATACTGGTACTAGGTTAAGATTTTAATTAACTTCTTGAAATGCATATATTGTTCTGATGTAATTTAATTATCTGGAAGATTTAAGCTTCTTGAATGTACCTCTTCACGCTTAAACTCAGTTGCAGTGGTTGCATATTAAAAACTACTTTAGTTAATGCATAGACAAATGTAATAGTAATGGTGGTATGCTTATAGTCTGTATCCTACTGCGATGCAGATTTACGGGGTTATAAGTAGGTAATCTTGTAGTACTTTGATATGTTGTAGACCTGTAGTTTCATCTTCTGTTCAAAGTTTGAATTTCATATACATTATATACACACACTAACATTCATACACATAGGTGAAGATGGTGTTTCTGATATTCGTATGAGGTTTGAAGATATTTTGCAAATAAATAGAACCTTGAGACCTAGGGGAAGCTGCCTGGAGTTCTTGAGTCAAGTTGGAAATATTTCTTTTTAGATGTCATTACTCGATAAAGAAAAATCACTTGCAAAGTCTGGTAATGTGATGAGAGGATATCTATGTGAACAAAACATTGTTTGCAGGCATTCGGAAGTTTATGCCATATCAAGGGACACTAATAAAGTTTTAATTGAAGTAGTTCTTGTAGTTGCTATAACCTAGAAACAAATAATCGTATCATGCTGATTATATTGAGCTTGTTGGTAGTTTTGGAAAGGTAACTTATGATTCTTTAGAGGCTTTCTATCAAATTGTACGCCTTGTTGGTGATCTACTTGCAACATTGTTGTAGTTATCAGGTTATTTGTTTGGTTTTACTATATCATAAATGCTAAAGATATAGAGCCTTACACTTATTGAGTATAGCTTAACTGTTGTGAACATGTTTCTATAACCGGCAAAACAATGCGAATCTTGTGGACTGAAACCAAGACCTCATGTTTTATTGACAATGTCTAGTTATATGTATAATGGTTAATTTAGCTGCTTTTTTCACTTATTTCAAGTTGTCTAAGTTGTGTACGGCTTGTGTGACAGTTGATATTATTTCGGCTATTGAGTTTGATAAAAGCGGTGACCATCTTGCTACTGGTGATCGTGGGGGGAGGGTGGTATTATTTGAGAGGACTGATACAAAGCAGGTCAGTTATAATATGATTCACAAGCTTTTTATTTCTCTTATTTTGTGTTTTGATTTCCTGTCAATTTTTTATTTTGCAATATATAAATCACAATTAATTATGCAGCATGGTGGAAGTAGAAAGGATTTAGAGAAAACTGATTACCCAAGTAGTAGGCATCCAGAATTCCGTTACAAAACTGAGTTCCAGAGCCATGAACCTGAGGTATTCTTTTTAGCTAAATGAGCCAATTGTATGGTGTGTGCCGGTGACAATTTTGACACATTTACTTATGAAATAGTTGATTTGGGTTATGTTTTATATTTAGTGGTTCAAACGGGTATAGTCAAAACTTCTTGAATCATTTATTTAAAATTACTATTTAAATAGTATGGTTTTTGTAGTCATATTTTACACACGAGTTATTTATAAATAAATTTTTTTAGGACAAATAGTGTTTTAGGGCAACCGACCTGTTTCGAACCACACTAAATATACTTGTTTGACCTGCTACCCTCCCCACCTGTTTGCTATCTTAAGTAGTGTGTGATGGAAGATTATTCATCTTTCTTACTATTGCATCTCAACTTTTGATTTCAGTTTGATTATCTTAAGAGTTTGGAGATCGAGGAGAAAATTAACAAAATCAAGTGGTGCCAAACAGCCAACGGCGCCCTTTTTCTTCTGTCTACTAATGACAAAACCATTAAATTCTGGAAGGTCCAAAATTTAACAAAAATAACCTTACTTATTTTGTTTCTTTTCTGTTTCTTTTCATGACATGCTTCATAAATTAACAAAATTTATTGACTTTTCAGGTCCAAGAAAAAAAGGTTAAGAAAATTGCTCACATGAATATGGACCCACTAAAAGCTGTTGGTAATGGAAGTATTGCGAGTTCTAGTATTTCTTCAGTCAATAGTTTGTCACATACTGCTAATGGGGAGTGCACAGATAAATCTTACACTAGTTTGAACAAGGACTTTATGTCTTCAGGGGCAATTCAGTCATTGCGCTTACCGGTGGTAGTTGTACTCAATCTGTGCTTTATATTTTTGTACATGTGTTTGCAATTAGTTTGTTTACATGTGAAAATGGGCTAACTACCAACAACAATATCATCCTTATCTTTGATTATAATGATTTTCACCATTTAGGGGGTGTTTGGTTGTGTTTTTTGAAAGGGATACTCGATTTTTAAACAGACAATTCAGCTGCAATAAACGTGACGTGCTTTTGATGTTTGAAGTTGTAACTGTCAGATAATTAGTTGTTTGAATGTTCAACAAACCCTTCTTTAAAAAGAAACTAGTTCATAAATTGACCAAAAAGGATATTCTTGTGGAAAAAAGGAGTTACGTCATACCATATGCAAGCAGAAATCTCTCAGATTAGGTGATTTATTTTATCATTTGATAATAAGTTTTGTTGTAGCTAATATGAAACTTATGATAATAATCATAATATCTTCATTTAAACATTAAAACTGGTTCTTATAATTAGTTTCTAAATGCAAATCAAAGACAACACCTTAATCAATGTAGTATTGTTATCTTATTGCAATGTGATTGTTGCTCATGTCATTTGATTTTGCTTCTCTTTTTTTTTTCAATATAACATGAAGGTAAATTTTGTAGGTGACTAGTAATGAGACAAGCCTTGTTGCAAGATGTAGAAGAGTGTATGCTCATGCTCATGATTATCATATCAATTCTATATCAAATAACAGGTTTGAATATTCAATTTTTTTTCATGTATTGTCTTGTATAATATTGTTGTTCCAAAACATATTCTTGAAGCAAATTTGGTCTGTATATCACAGTGGATAGGGATAAGTTAAGTACAAGAGAATCAAAGACAATTTAGAGCTTAAAAGAAAAGGTTTCATTTAACGGAAACTGAAGGCAAGAGGATACCCAAGAATATGTAATCCTCCTGCTCGAGCTGTCTAATCGACTCAACAAAGCTCTTGTGCATACCTCACACACATCAGCACAACTTATATAATAGTTTCTCTCATCATGAGTAACAACTAACAACCTCCTACATGTAGCCTTTCAACCAATGCCCCCTGTGATAAATCTTCCAAGTCCTTCATCCACTGGGTTGCTCATCAATGGAAGAATACTAAGTTTCTTTTAATCAATAACACATAACTTCTAATATTGTAGACTTATATTTATTTACATTCATATCAACTTATGAAGTAAAAAGGCTGAAATGAATTGCAGGTTATTAGTCATATATTTTAATTTAATTTTTCCCCATATTTTACTCCAAAAATTTGAATATAAGACAAACTTGTGTAGGCTTGAAGATTCAAACTCACATACTTTTTTATCCATTTACAAACAAGTGAATTATAAATTCTGTCCTATTTCCTACCATCTTTGGGGCTGAGGGTGTCGCTGAAAGCAGCTCTCTGTCTCCTGAGATAGGGGTAAAGGTTTGCCTACATCCCACCCTACCTTGAACCCATCAGTACCTTGTTATGGACAGGATGTACTGGGTATGATTATGTTTATGGTTATGGTATTTCCTACCACCTAAATCAGTGTAATTATAAGAACTGAACCATGAAAGTTTTTTAATATTTAATAACAAAGGGTGACATGTATATTATTTTTCTTTACTTGTCACCTACGTCCGTATAACAAAAAGTCGTGGACTTGTGAGAATTTAATGTTAGTTATCAACATTCTATAGTAATTCAGGCTATATTATCTGTTTTCTCTATTAGTGGCAGCAAAACTTGCTCCTGTGAATTCTTTTCTTTAGGCATATATCAAGGGCCATGTGTCTACTTATTCCTTTATTTACTATTTTTTGTTTGCATTAGTGATGGTGAAACATTCATATCAGCCGATGATCTACGAATAAACCTTTGGAATTTGGAAATTAGTAATCAAAGTTTCAATATTGTGGATGTCAAGCCTGCAAATATGGAGGACCTTACTGGTACACATTTTAGCACATATCTTATCTACAAGCAAATTAAATCTAATTTTTTCTTTTTTATGACTTCATATGTTCATCTTATTGTTTACAATTAACCCTTTATTGCTTTATCTTTTTTTTAGACTCTCATATGTATTCACTTACTTGCAGAGGTTATTACATCAGCAGAATTTCATCCTACTCAATGTAACACACTAGCATATAGTAGTTCAAAAGGATCCATTCGTCTCATTGACTTGCGTCAATCTGCATTATGTGATAGACATTCTATACTGTAAGTGTTTTGCTGCTTTTATCATATTCTATCTATACACCTCTAGTTGGGACAACTTCCCTGAAATAGAAACGAACATTACACATTTTCCTATTTTTGCAGCCATTTTTAAATAGACACATAACAGAAGCCACAGTACAATCTTTTACTGGTTTTAGCAACCAACCTCATATTAAATGATGTGGCTCTGGTCGAAGTAATGTATGCCGCCACATCAGCCACACATCCGAAAAATGCTTATGTGAAAATATTATAAGAATAAATTTGTTTACGAGTCTGAAAAAATGATATTTTTTAATAAAGTTATATTTGAATATTGTTATTAAATTTCACATTAAATGCCACGTGGCATGTTAAAGAAGGTCATTCCTTGCTACAGTCAATAATAAATCCAACTTGGTTGCTAAATTGGTGATAAACTTGGTTGCTAAAATCGTGAAGAAGTGTGAAGGTGGTTTCTATTTCGTGTTATTTTCCCATTCTAGTTTTGTTTTATTTTCTCTTAGCGACACATTTGTTTTGTAGGTTTGAAGAACAAGAGTCACCTGGTTCAAGATCATTTTTCACTGAAATAATAGCATCTATTTCAGATATTAAGTTTGCAAGGGATGGAAGATATATACTAAGCCGTGATTACATGACCCTGAAGGTTCATGGTTCTGTTATATCTGTAATTCTGTTACATTTGTAACTGGTCAAATGGATCAAAAGTTGTGCAAAGTGTATGTTATATTTTTGCTTTTTGTAAATCATATTGAGCACAAATTATTTATAATTTTGGGAGAACTTTTTGCCTGGCTTCAACCTGTACTAAAAATTACACGTTTTGATCCATTAACCAAATTGTGCCATAAACTAAACGTTTTGGTTCATTAACCAAACGTTTTGATCCATTAACCAAACATTCTATTGCTCATTGCAGAAATATTCTTTATTGTTTCCATTTAAGCTATTTCTTTTTAACTAAAAAAAGAGTACCTTTTTACCCACATTGGTTATTTACTAAAATTGTAATTGATTTGTACAGTTATGGGACATCAACATGGACTCAGGTCCAGTTTCAACATTTCAGGTTCATGAATATTTAAGACCCAGGGTATGCGTCCTGAATTCACCAAACTTTTTGCAGCTATCTTTATATTTTTGCACCAAGATTATTGATATTTTGCAACTGATGATCTCCAGCTATGCGACTTGTATGAAAATGATTCAATCTTTGACAAGTTTGAGTGCTGTTTAAGTGGTGATGGTCAGCGGGTAGCAACTGGTTCTTACAGGTAACACTTGTATTCAATTTATATAATGGTTTGTTTTTGTTATTTTTGCTCACCACTCACTCCTTAAGTGAATCTTATTTCAGCAATCTTTTTCGTGTATTTGGATCTAGTCCCACCAGTACTGAAGCAACTACCCTGGAAGCTAGCAAAAACCCAATGAGGTATCTAAAAGAACACTTTCTGGCTGATTTTTTGTAGGCACCTAAGAATGCTTCTTGGGTGACATCTATCTGTTCGACCTGATATATTTTTCTCTAAATTTGTTAATTTTGCCTATTTGACCGATTGAAAATCAAATGTAAACTGATTGAACCCATTTTACACAGGCGACAAGCGCAGACTCCTTCAAGATCTTTAAGCAGTAGCATAACCCGTGTGGTTAGACGAGGTTTTCCGTCTTTCCTTTTCTCTTTTTGTTTGTCATTATTAACAAATAATCACTTTTGGTTCAAAGTTTTATTAATACAACTTATAATCAAATTTATAGGGGCAGAGATCCCAGGAAATGACGCAAATGGGAACTCATCTGATTTCACTACAAAATTACTCCACTTAGCATGGCATCCTACTGAAAACTCCATTGCTTGTGCTGCTGCAAACAGCTTGTATATGTACTATGCATAAATTACAACTCTACCTATGGCGGCGAAATATCTTTTTTTTTTCAACGCTTTCGTTGGTTTTCTTGGAACAACGATCAAGAGTACCTGCCAAACACAGTGTATGTGTCGAAAAGGTTCTAGAAAATTCTAAAATACACATAGAGAAGGTTCTAGAAGATGTCAACTGATGATGACAAAGTTTCTTTTCGTTTGCCCCCACAAATATTGGGCCTTTTGTTATATTCTCCCAGTTGTCTGCTTCACCCTCCATTACTTCGTTTTCATTTTTGATAAAAAAAAGTTAGCTTTATTGTAAAAGGGATGTTCTTGTTTTGGTTGTTTTTGTGTTGGTTGAAAGAAAACAGACTGGAATAGTGGCTGAGATGTAGTTTTTAGTTGGGAAAGGCATGCAGCTTACTTGCGTTGCAAGCTATTACAGTTTATATGTTATTATTATTACCCTGATACTGTTTTGTACCCTTTTCATAATCTTGTAAATTTTGCATTTTTATTAGAGTTTCTTGTTTATTATGAGTTACTACAGTTTTCATGCATGGGGTGTGGGCGTTTGGCAGCAGCTTCAATTCTCTTTTTTTTTTTTTTTTGGCTAGGGGAATTTGCTACATTTCAGTTGAGCTAACTAAAGCCGTTTATTTTTTATGAAACTACTCATCTTACAACAAAACAAAAGGATATAATAAAAACAATACATTAAAAATATATTAATATTCTACTCTCTTCCCCACTCTATATACAAACGCACAGTTTGTGACTTCAAACTATAGGTTTTGTGACTTTTGTCCCTGTGCACTTTTGGTTTTTTCAAAGTCTGTCGGTTTAATGGCGGTCAATTAGGCCGTTTAGTGGCCTCATGTGAGTTAAACCAAGAAATCATTTATGAAAGCAGTGTGATACAAACCCAGCCCCCACCATTGACCCAGGACCTAGTCAAAGCAGTCCCAACAGTTCCCGATTAGTGGGGGAGAGTGGGGAAAACTGCTAGATTGGTTTTAGGCTTTATATTTCTGTTTTGTTAAGGAAGAATGGGTCTTGAATATTATTAACTGGTTTGTGTTTAGAATTTGGAGATTTGCCCTCTCGAATTTGGCTATTCTTGTAATCTTTTTCAGTGAATCAAAGCCTTCGATTTCCAGTTCTTATCACAGTGACTAGAAAGGCTAAACTGTAAGAATCATGATACGGTATCAACACCTAATCTAAGCCACACCATGGGGTAGGTTGGAGCCATCTTCGAACGTCAAACTAACAATGGACGGTTGAAATTCAATTTAAAGTATGATACATACCCAGGCTATGAAGCATTAACCCCGTTTTTGCCGCCGTCAAAAGAAAATGATAGAAAATAAAATATATTCTGCTGATCAGATGATTTTCTATTTCTCAGGTTGTTAATTAAAGGTTAATGTTGTTATATGAAATCCCAAGTATAAAGATTTAAACTAAATTAAGTGTAACGTGCAATGTTCAGTGAATTACTCAAGTAGGCATGATTTGTAAGTCAACATAGATTGATTGTTTTTTACTTTTAGACATGGTAATTCTTTGGTAAAAACGACCATGTTTTTTTAGTATTAAAAATAGACTGATGCTTCTTTCTGCTTTCTGTAGCCCCAAAGACTAATCTCTACTCTAGTCATTTAAACGAATTCACCCCTCTTTCTAACATCAGTTTTGTTAGTGATTAACTAATTCTCATACGATACCAAAAAAGGAGTGTATTTAGAGTATACCCCTAAGTATTCCCCCTACCCAACGTACTTTCATGTTTAGTAATTTTAAACCAGCTATTTTGCTTGGTTCTGAGGAATGATAAGAATTGGTTAAAATTTAACAAGTTATATTGAAGTATTATTGACACATTACATGTTTATATTTAACATGCCATAGGCGAGAGAGAAACCCCTAAAATCCGCATGTCTTGTGTATTTTGCTATAAAATGTGAGAAGACACAATGAAGCTAAAAAAATCACAAAAAAAATTATCTCATAATCTAAATCGAATTTTAAAAAAGTACTTCGAAATCTCTGTTCCTCTCGTCATCCTCTTTCTAGAAAAAAAAAATAAAAAAATTAAAATAAAATTTAAAAAAATTATTGTGTCTTTTTATTACACAATGACGTAATTACGTCTTTCATAAACGACACAATAAAAAAAAATAATTTTTTTTATTTTTTTTATTTTTTGTTTATTTTTTTTCTTAGTAAAGACAGCTAGGTGAACAAAAGCTTGGAATTACTTTTTTGAAATTCGATTTAGATTGTGAGATATAATTTACTAAATAAAAGTTGAACCTCTTTGTAGCAAAAATACACTTTGTATTTAAACCTCTTTCTTTGATAATTTACTAAGTAAAAGTTGAAAGCGCTGTCAACAAACACAACTTTTGAAATAGAAATAGAAATCTTGGGGTTGTTCCTCACTCCAAGTTCTAAGTTTTGACGTAAAACTAAATCACAGTTCCAATAATTAAATTACACAATTATAACA